>VWYI01020241.1:240709-254263 GCA_013399455.1 Anthoscopus minutus
GAAAGGGAAGGGGAAGGGGAAGGGAACTTTCAATTACCATGGCAGTATGTTTCCATGGAATCCAAATTTGAAGCCTGTTGCTGCCACTGGAGTGGTCCAAAGAAAATTACTAGTTTTGAAAATTAACAAAGCTCCTCACTACCTTGAAAGCCAGCTCATCCACAGCCCTCCAAATAACAAAGGCATCTTTGCATCCCTGATAAAGGATTCAATAAGCATGTGGAGAAGGAAGAGAGAGCAGAAAGAATATCACACAATGAAAAATAGGAGCTTTCTTTTATGCAACTAACAATGCAGAAACCACGCTGGTAAGCACAAGGCTGAGTGCACTTTGTGAAATACTGCACATAAAGGTTAGCAAAATCCTAAGAACATCCTGTGTCACTGGCTCCCAAGGGGACTGCTCTGAGACTAGAGATGCTTGGTTGCCATTTGTTTGAAATTATTTCCCCATAGATCATCCTGATGGCTCTCCCTCAGTTTGCTCACCCATCTCCCAGAAAAACCTTCAGGATGGAAAGCAAAATTTTCTTGTGGGTTGCCTAATCAATATTAAAGATCGGTTTAGCTGCTCTGATGCTCTTCTTGCTGGTCAAAATATCTTTTTGAATTCTTTAAAGTCACTTTGTGCCTTCCCAACTTGGTTTCCTCACCAGGAAGACACTTTTCCATTATTTTTCAGAAGCCAGGGAGCCCACACAAGCTGCCTGGTGTAGTTTATCACATGCAAGTGAAAAAACATGGCACATATTCAGCCCTTGCCAAAGGGGAAGCACTGAGATTCAATGATGAAACATTCATGTTCCACAGGCTGCCAAACAAGAGATTCACAGGCACCACAAGCAGACCCAGCACTACCTCAAAAGCACAGATCACAGAGTCCCTTCTTTAGTGGCCTTCCACTTAGAGGCAAGAACCTCTTCCTCACTGACATGAAAAGAGCATTGTGAAGAGCTTCCAAATGAGGCCCTCATTTGGGGCTAACTCACCTGAAGAAAGCTGAACTCTCAGTGAAAGGTAACAGTTGACTTCTCATTTTGAGAAGTGAAACAGTGAAACATAACTCCTGTACCCCTGCCAAAAGGTCTCCTGTGCTCTTTGCTACCTCTCTTGTCCAGGAGGAAAAGGGGAAGAGAAGAATATAATTTTAAAGCACAGTTCAACTAAAAGCATTTCCTTTGAAAGAAAGGCAAGTTCAAATAAAGGGTCTGGCACCTGGTTTGGCATTCCTTCTCTGTCCAGATTTCACTCAAGGCAAGAACTGCACAGAGCACTGGGGAGTGCATCCCAGGCCTCCAGGAAAACAACCTTCTCCACCCAAGAGCCACAGACTTCCAAGGAAACCAAAAAATTACTCTGCAAGAGGCACTCAGAACTAGATTACACAGGAGAACAGAACAATTGGCTTAAGCTATCACCTCTTCCCTGCTTGGGGCACTTTTCTCAGCTCCCAAAAAGAAATGTGAGATCAGAGACTGATAAATAAAATTAATCAATAGAAGAGGGAGGTATGCCTAGTCATCAGAGACTTCAACTGTCCTAAATCCAATGTTACACAAAGAAATAATTCTCTTTTCTGTGTCACCAAAAATAAAGAGGAAAAAACCACAAAGAACTGCCAAATGTGTTAAAATACATAACTTAGGGCATTTTAATTAAAAAAAGCAAAATACATTTCATCATTCATTGGCTGGCACGACGTATAAAAACTTTTAAATAACAACTTTAATATTAGTCACAAAATACAGCATGTTTTATAAAAATAGCTGTATGCACTGATATTACTGATAATGTAAAACCACGCTGAATAGGCCATGCAAAGACATTCTACTTTGACCTTTCAACTTCCAAGTGCTTGTTGCATCTGCTACTTTATTCCTTCCTCACTCTGCTTGGGAGGGTTTTGTGCTGGCACTTGGGGGCTTTCTCCTCCCCCCTGCACACAAAGCCCTGGCAAAATGTTTCAGAAAGGGCTGACAAATTAAGGTGCATCATGGGCATCTCAGTAGCCCAATTTTCACAGCTTATGTTTCAGAAAGTGCTCAACATGTGTGTCCTTCTCCACAGACCTCCCTTTGGTCACTTAAAATCTTTAGCTTTTCAGCCAAAACCCTTCTAAAATTATTCTTGGCTCTGTTGCACCACAGTATTGAAACTGGAAGCAAAAATCTAGACGCCCAGCCTGAGATTACTGCAAGAGGCAGAATTCTGTGGCTGCAGCACCATTTTTGTACAGTTGTATCTCTTCTTGTGACATTTCTAAATTATTCACACACCAAAATTCACTGATGTCTATCTGTTCACATACAGAACTGCAGGCAGGACACATAAAAGGTCATGGAGAAATACAATTTTACAGAAAGGAAAGTATAGCTCAATATAGCATTAATATAATAAAACTCCATGTTAGTATTAAAAAGCCTACCTAACAGTGAATATAAAATGTTACATAAACAGTCTGTTACACTGCAGTTATCAGATTTAAGAATGTAACTGTTCCAAGGGGACATAATGGACATCAAACTCCAGAAAACAAAAAGAGGTGGTATGGAGTACATTACAGTTAAGGGCAAAGATATGTCAGATAAAAACCCCACCTCTCCCAGTTTTCACCCCACATGCTGACACATGAACTACCAACAACATAAAAAAGCTACCCAGAAGTTCTCTCCATCTCTACAAGTAAGAGCAATCCCTGCACCTTTACAGTAATATCCCCATTCCATTTAAGCCCAATGAATGTAATGGAGACAGAGATCCACCCAGTCATCATCTTCATTCCTGAGTCTACAGAAAGAGAGGAGGGCACTGTTGGTTGAGAACAGTCCCTGATGCTGGCAATAACAGCAGCACCTTCAAAATGTGCCATCAAAGAGAGCAGCCACTGGCAGGGAGAGGCTTGATGTGCTGCTAGGCAAAGTGTGGATTTTTCCTGCTGTTTTCAAGTTTGCATTTTATACTGTGCTCTTCTAAGAAGAAAATGAGGAAAAACTTAGTGATTTATCACCTCAGATAGTACAGCAGCAAACTCATCTTCTGCAGTTTAACAAAAATCAGTTGAATTATCTTAATGCACTAAATGTGACAGGCAAAAACCATTTCCTTAAAAAAAAGCTGTCCCCTTAAAGTTACAATCACATCACAAGAGCAAGCTCCTAATCAAAGTGTCAGAAGCAGAGCAGCTTTTATCAGTGCTGAAAATCCAGGTAAGAACACAGCCTGATCCTGCCCCTCACACAGCAGGAAAGCACTTTAGAAAGCTTTGTGGGGAACTGGCTGGAGGTCGCTGGTTTTGGTGGCGTGTGCCATGGCCCTGCGCCTGGCCAGGCGGGATTTGGAGGGAGGGGACAGTTTCATGGAGCACACAGTGTGGGCGGTGCTCTCCTGCTCCGAGCTCAGCTCGCTCTCGTGCTGGGACAGCTGCCGGTTCAGGGCTATGGCCTCGGCAGCAAACAGGGTCAGGTCCTTCGTGCTGCTGTTCCTGGCCAGGGAAAGAAAAGGAGGAAGCAGTTTCAACACAGGCACTTCATCCACTTGTCCTCATAGCAGAGTATTTCCAAGAGTGTTTATTTCTTCTATCAAATCATTGAGACAGCAGGCAAAATGACCAGTTAATATTTGCATTTATCCTCACTCAGAGGACCAGCAGTACATGAAAAAAAAAATACTCTGGGATTTTGGAAACAACCACAGTTCTACTCCTCCTTCTGCCAAGACTTCTGATTACAAACCCAGGAAGCCACCTGAGATGTCATCCTTAATTTCTATCTGTTCTCAAAGGACGGGCATATGGGGCCATCCAGAGAACTGCAGTCCCACTATAACTGTACCTGTGGCTTAAGGAAATGCATTTCTGATGGGAGAACCACCTGAAATCACCAGCAGCAGATACAGAGATAGAAACAGATGTGTGACGCAAGCTCTCTGGCATACAGAATCTTCCATCAAATCACCTCCAATGAGGCTTGCCCTGCTCACAGTAAATAGGTATTTTGAGTGCCACCAACTACAACAGAAGTCACGTCCAAGTCTGTGTTTATGGTGATTATTCACCCATCAGAAAGCAGTCTCTTTGGGTAACACATGCCTTTATGCCTTTTTCTCCCCCTCCTGGGCAGCAAGCTGACAAACCCATCATTATTTCCTGTCTAAGATTAACACTGCACTGCAGGAATTCCCTCTAATGCTTTCCCCACAAACAAGCAAGATTAGATCATAAAGAAAATTCAGAGCTTTAATATTTCTGATGTTCTTAAAAAAAATTAGTGCGGCACATTTATGAAGCTCCATTCTCAGCCAGAGATGTTACCTCCTAATCTGTCAACTGCTCTCTCCCCCCATTCTTTCAGTAATTATTCTTGGCCAAGTTTACAGATGTTTAGAAAATAAACCCTACCTTTGAAGAACTTGAGGGGTGGGCAATCCCCTTTCAGGAGCCTGCTAGAAGAAGCAGATAAGAGAAGTTAGTTACACGTTAGCAGCTGGGAACCAAGCTTTCCCAAGAGTGACAAAAGCCAAGTGACTCCTCCAAATCTTTACAACTAACAGATATTGCAAATAAACTAATTCACTGTGGGCTTACAAATCACTGTTTGCAAAGCACATTTGATAATCTGTCTCCCCTCACAAGAAGATTTCACAGCTTGCAGGTATAAGACTACAGCTTTGGAAGCTCTCCACAGGGTGTATTCCTTCGTTCCTGAACTGGGAACCGAAACAAAAGAGGACACTGCTGTTCTTTTATAACCATATTTACCAGCATTCTGCATTACTTTATTAGCACAATAATTTGTGTACTGCAGTGCTTGCTCTTCACAAGAAAGCCATTTAAAATGCACAAAGCAATAATTAAACACAACAAAACAAACACTTAAAGACTGACATACTCATCCAAATATTTACCACGCAGAAAAAATAAAGCCACTGTGTATCATTTAATTAATCAAGATACAAGCACTGAAACACATAAGAACTCTAATAAAAAAGTTAATAGACAGGGAACAGCTTGTTTGTCACTTTGGAAGAAGAATAACTCTTAATATAAAGGGGGATACATACTCCTTGAACCCACGGATGTTGCAAAACTTGAGCAGCACTAAGTCGTTCTTTGGCATCACAAACCAGCAGCTTTGAGATGAGATCTTTGGCCTCAGAGGAAATATGTGACCAGTCCTTGTCAGGAAATTCATATTTGCCTTCCTGAATGCTCTCAAAAAGCTTGTTCTAGTAAAGGAAAAATTATTCAATTGAAAGACACTGCAACCAGAAGGTTTCTCAGGTGAGACTTCTCACTCGCTTTTATCCACCTAATGTGAAGGGCAACAACTGAAACCATCCAGTCTCCTTATGCAGCCAATGGAGAGTGCCAGGCAGCTCCACAGAGTGGCTCAGTGCAGCCTAAGATGGACACAATACACTGCTGAAAACACTTCCCCCCACCTGTAAGAGGGCAGCTAAAATACTCTGGTTTTAGAAAATAAATTCAGGCCCTGCATGGCAGCCCCCTCCCAGGGCTCAACTGAGGAATTGCAGTGACTACCATAAACCAGATGAAGGATTACAGAAAAAGGGAGGATTCCAGAATGAGGAAGAGGGTGAGGAGAAGCTCTGAGATCTCACAACTGGAGGAAGTTGGGCAGTTGCCCAACCTTACTTTAGAAACCTGGTATCTCTCAAATTCTATACTGCCACCCTCAATTCTCAGTGACAGCTCATGCTACACCCAAAGCTCAGGGGAGAACTCTGCACTCCCCACACACCCAGGACATGCACTCTTCACCTGGCAAACTCTGCAGACTTCTCCTCTGTCCCAGCCACAGTCTGTGCCGCAGTTGCCCACAAAAGGGGGGTAACCACTGAGCATGATGTACAGGATCACCCCCAGGCTCCACAGGTCACACCTCTTGTCATAGAACGTGGCCTCCTCCATGAAGACTTCCACCACTTCGGGTGCCATGTATTCTGCAGAGCCACACTAAGAAACCAAATTCAGGCAAGTTTTCAAAGGGAGGGTCACATCAAAACAAAACTCAGGTTTATCATTCTCCAGGCTTTATACCAAGTGCCTTGGTGTAAAAGCAGAAATCAGGCATCAGTGAATACTGAAGTTCCTATAGTTCTTTAGCAGCATCGTAATCTGTTCCACATAGCTGTGAACTTTTAATCCAAGGTCAAAACATTAATTTACACCTTTCAGGTTTTTAAATCTTATCCATTAGTTATCAGACAAGTGTTATCAGGGGGAATAGATTTCTGTAAGACTTCTGCAACACTGTCAGATTTTTCTTTCACAGTAAATGGCAAAAGCACAGGACTGTAGTTTTTCAAACTAATGTTTATTATAAAGCCACACTAATTAGAGAGCTTGCATTCTCCTTAGCTCATTGGCTTGGCTACAGAACCAAAACATACTGAAATTAACACAAAATTAAGGTCCAAAGTCTGTCTATAAGCACACAAAAATGGGCACAGAAAATTTCCACTTTTGATTGTGTAAGAGATAAGCAGGACTGATGTGTCATGTGCTGGCCAACAGGAGAACTGACACTGTAGGCTCCCATGCTTTTGTGTATTTGTTCTGCGACTGGTAAAGTGAGACAGTATTTATCACACACACACTTGCTTGAAATAAACTGTCCAGCACTGGGGGTAGTTGCAGTAAGCTCTTTTGAAGGTCTCCTCTGGAGATGAGAAAAACTGGTTAAAGCAGAACAAAAGCACAAAGCCACAATAGGTCTCTCACCGGTGTTGTTAATTCAGGAGTAGTTATTGGAGTACATGCACTGTTCAGCTTCACCCCACTGCCAAGATCAAAGTCACATATTTTTACTGGTGACATCTAAAAGAAATAAAAAGTCAGGAAGACTAGGATTAATGCAGAAGATATTAATATGTATATATGTGAAGTAGAAAACCCCAGGACAGAGCATGAGTCCCTAGCAAGACCCAGTCTCTTAGAGCCACCTTCCACTCCTTGCATTCACCTGCCCTGCCCCAGCTGCACCCACACCACCAGCCCCTGATTCTGCTACATTGTTTTTTTATTTGGTTAGGCAAGTGCCAGTACACCTCAGGGCACTTTGAAAACTGGTCACATAATGTGACCAGCTGGCCTCTAAATGCTGCTTGTCCATCTGGGTCCTGGTCCAGAAGAGAGGAGGCACTAGGGTGTCAATGCTGTCCCTCTATAAGGCCAGTTGGCTTTTTCTCTCTTAGCCAGATGTTCACATTTTCATAGCTCAAAAAAGAATTTAGTCTCTTTTAAGCTTCAGTTCTGTTAAATTTAGTTGAACTTCACTAATGGGTTCAAAAGTTTTCAAGAAGAAAAAAACCCACAAGGGCTGTTTTTGGGAGCCAAATTAAAAAAAAATCAGTCTGGAAAGTGAAGAGACCAGAGCAGTACCTTTTCTGGAGATTCACACAGGATGTTTTCAGGCTTCAGGTCCCTGTGAGCAATACCTAAACAGAGAGTACAAATGTTCATTAGAAAGGATACTCCCCTGTTTTATTTCTCATAACTTCTCTCTATTAGAAAGTGGCCTGGGAAATATTGTGATCTGAGCCAGCTACATCTGCCCGTCTTAAATATAATAAATTAATAATAAAGTGCAACTGTCAAAAGTCACTGTTGCATCCTGATATACCTTTATCCTCCTTAACTGTACAGGAGAGCGTGTCAAGCAAATAAGAACTTGCTAACACCAGAACTTTTTGTTAACCCAAATTCATTATGTTCCTTAAAACCAGCTTAACGAGAAAATTGACCTGCAGAAAAGTTTAATTCTTTGCACAGTTTAATGAAATTATTTTTGTGCCTTTTAGAGTATAGTACTTTCCACATGGATCAACTGGCTTGCTGAACTCCCATCAGCACAGACAGTACTTGAGACATTCTCCCCTGCAAAAAAAACCCTGAGTTCCCAGATGAAAATACCCCTTTGAGGTACATACTCAGTGTTGAAGCAAATGAAAAATTAAAGGTTCAGTTAAGAGATGCAGAAGAAAAGCTAAAGGAAAACAACTGAAGGGCTTCTTCATTTGACTCCAATCAGAATAGGCAAACCTAACACGGAAGCACAAAGTTATCTGTGTAATCCACATGGCAAGGTGGTTCTCTGTTGTCAAAGAAATTCTTCAGATGCCTGAAAACAAAATTTCTGGAAGTTCTCAGTTTAATATGATCAAACTCAATTAGAAGGTAGAAAATGAGAGAAAAAAATCAAATCAAATGAGCAACTTGGCTGTAATTTAACTTCAGTCTAGTCTTGATTTAGAAACTTACACTCCAAGGACACCTGATATTACTTCAGAGGGAAAATTACAGGATATTACAGGAGGGAAAATTCCACCAATCTCTAGGCAAGGGGGCTTTAAATGTCATTTCTTCAGTACACTCCACAAGATGTGGCTTGAAATATAACAGCAGAGCCCCAATCTGAAGGAATCAGTGTTCATACTGACACAGTGCACATGGCTTTGGCACAAAAGATGGCACAATGAACCAACCCACCGAGGTGGCCTGTGCTGACATTTACAACAAGGCTGACCAAACTCCCAAGAGTTGGCTTGGCTTGCAATGGGAAAGCCAATAGTGTCTTTTTGTATTATTGTGTGAATTCAAATGCCTGATTATGTAACACTTGATTTTGCAGTTGCACAGAGCACCGAGAAAACAACTGCCTTTAAACACCCCTCCAGTAGATTATTAGCAATAAAGCACATCCCAAGTGGGTTTAAGGCAGGATTATCATCCAGCTGAGTTTTAAACTACTCCTGGCAAAAGAATTAGCTGTCCTCATTGAAATTTTTTTAAAAGCATTTAGCTATTGCACTTCACCATTAAGCTGTGCAATAAAACTGCTTTAATTTCCTGTTTACTTTAGTGTTCTGTATCCTATTTGCTAATTATTTTAATGTCACATGGAAGAACCATAAAGGGAACAATAAAATGAAAAGGGGATGTAGCTGATTCTGCAAGCTATGTCCCCACTGGCCCAGTTCACAGCAAACAAAAAGAAAGCAGATTGCTGCTCTACAGCCATTTTAATCAATCACCCTCCTCTTGTTTGGGAAAAGGGGAATTAAAACTAAAAGCTGAGAGAGAACTACAGAAAGGTATTAGCTCAGTTGATGTTAAGCCTCTTGAATGGGTTACCTGGACTTTCAGCTGTTAAGAAACCCACTATAGCCCTGCACTTCAAAAAAGAAAAGAAGTTTTCCACATATTCAGCCTGTTTCCTGTCCCTCATATAAAGTCAAAATCTTCTAAACACAGGTATTCAAGAAGCACCTCCTCTGAAGGTTTAATGTTGAATTATCACATAGGCTGTGATCACAAAAAATCTTAATCCAAACTAAATTTGGTTTCATATTCAGATCAACTTCTTGTAATAGCAGAACATGTGACAAGATCCACATTCTTCAGGTTTACCACCTTTATTCCTATGCATTGCTAAAATTTTCTTTTTAATGGGTTCAACTTGAGGTACCAGCGCTGTGATTCCATATCAACATATGTTGTCCTGTGATTTAAAAGAACAGACTACAACTAAACATTTATTGGACCAAGGCCAGTACTAAACAATTTAGGCAGCCAATGCAAACCTGCTGAGATCTACCAGGCTAATCAGAATGGCAAAAAGGAAGAGAAAAAAAATGTATCAAAATAAATAACCAATAAACAGTCTCCAATTACATGCCATTCTATTCGGATTTAGTCACTGTAACAGTAAGTGAAGCTGCAAGGCCAGATAATCACAACATAGGAAAGACTTCAAAAGTATCCATCATATTCAGCCCAAAAATATACTCTGGGATGATCATAATGCACAGAAAGTTGGAATTTAAACAGAAGTATTCCCAAGTCAAAAAAGCAGCAGAAAAACACTAACATAAAAAAAAATCTCCACAAACAATAACTGCTTTAAATCTATGGAAATTCCAAATTAATTGAGGGCACCTTCAAATAAAGACTATGGTTCACTTAGTCTCTCAGTTTAACAGTGAGAGTCTAAATGTGGGGGCCCAAAAATTCTACAAACCAACAGGTCTTGTGACCAGCAGAAATTCTGAGTAATTACAAAAGAATTATTTGACCTGAAAGACGAGGAAATTAAAATTTCATCAGACCCCTTTTGAGTAACCTTTATATGGTGGCTTGTGTAACAAGAACAGACTCAACCCTGATGTTAACTCTCTCTGGATGCTGATTCAAGTTATCTTCTTGAAAAGCCTGCACCTTCTTAACACTCCAAATTACTTAAAATACTACAATATCATAGAGGAAAACAGCTTAAGTCATCTGGAATTGCTCTAAATGGGAACACTAGCAAAAGCTGGCTACTTAGAGATAAATGTGCTTTATAACCCAAGTTTATAGTATTAACTAGTAAAGATGGAGGCAGTCTTCTCTCACCTTTTGTATGAAGAAAGTCCAGAGCAGAGGCAATGTCTCTCACCACTTTGCTTGCTTCTCGTTCATTGAAGTGCTTCCTCTTTTGTATGTGGGCCAGGATTGAACCTGTCATGGTAACAGGTGAAAGGGAAAACCTCAGTATGAATGCTCAACAGTTCCAAGTATCACGAATCCATAACCTCATTTTCACATTTTAAGCAGCCTTTCACAGCAGGCAACTTCTGTGGAGCAAAGAGGGGAATGACTAAGAAGAAAAGGCACAACTGAGCAGCTTCACCACTTAAGTGTGCTAGAAAATAACTTTCAAACAGTGCAGCTGTCTAGTTAGAGCACAGCATGAGAGGCAATCACTTTTTACTGCTCCAGGCATGACTGGTCTGTTTTCCACACACTGGGACAGTAGAGATTTGCCACCAGTATCAGTAAAACTCAAATATCATCTAAGGAGATATATAAACACTCTAGCAAAAAATCAACCTACCCCAGGTCATGGGTGGTCATACTCAAACTCTTCTCATTTTCTATAATGCCACCACAGAAACTCTGCACTGAAAGTCAAGGATACATGATTTGTGCCTCAACACCATCAAAGTAAAAAGAGATTTGACCTTTAAATACAGATCAAATTTCCCACAGGCATCAAGGCAAGATTTCTGCTTTGACATAAGACAAAATTTGCCCAGGGATACAAAATCCAGCAAAAGACCTCTAAATTAAAACATACTGAAGGGCTGGTAGCTTGCAGGCAGAGCCGTACTGGTATCCTTTCAACAACGAATAAAGGGAGGTTTGATTCCTCATTTTCTTAAAAGTCAATTCAATCAAAGCTCTAGAACATCTTTAAAAAACATATAGTTCAGAGATCCCAGCTCCACAAGTAGCCTTACTATTGCCTTCTATTTTCTTATTCAGAGACGTGTATTTGTAAAAGCAATCAGGCAAAGAAATTCAAGAAGTAACTGCCATTTGTTATTAGTTCAAATACACTCAACACTTTCTATCTCAGGTGATTTCACTTTTATTCTTCAGTTCCAGAAGTGGAAGGAAATCTCCTATTGGGTAATTTCTATTCTTATACCATCAATGCTACTGCCACTCCTCCACAGGGAGCATTCAGAGAGGGAAGAGAAAGAACAGTCAAAAAGAAGAGAAATGCTCAGATATGCACAGCCATGCTGTGTCAGGTGGGTGGAGAAAGGCCACTTTGGACCAGGTTATTAGATTTCAAACTCAGGTATCTTCCCTTGCCAAAACCAACACCTTCTAGTTTGCTACAGATTTCTTAGCGCACAAAGTTCCAAGGGGTTTCTTGGTGTAGTTGTTCTTTGCACCTTTAGAAAGCAGTAACAGCTCTTCAATGTTTCCAGCCTTGTGGAAAAGACACCACACTTTGCAGAAAACAATACTGAGCCACCTGAAGTGCTCATTTCACTCAGCAGGTTTATCTGAAATTATCTTTCTGAATAGAGCTGCTGTTCAAATTCTCTCAGAAAAGAATTATATCAATATCAATAAAAACATACTTTACTGACTTTATATTCAGCCCATGTAGAGAATTCACATGAAGAAAGAATAGCAGGGCACTCCTGCCACAGTTGTTCCTATCTCTCCAGTACTCATCAGAGAGAAAGCATCATATAAACACCTCTCAAAATGCATTTCAGAGGGGAAAAAAAAAAGAGGAAAAAACTCTTAAATCATGCAAGTTAAATCTAATCGGCTCGATTTTAACTCACAATTATAAAACGCTGTCAGACAAGGATACTAAAGGGACTCCACATATCACAGTGAACACGTATAAAACAGGAACAGAGCTCCTTCAGTTACCACAGCTACTGGAAGGCAAAGCTGAAAATGGAAAGCCCAAATTATGCTCCAGCACTAACAGCAGCCTCTGAGACTGGAGTTACTGAAGTAGGGCTTGCACTGAAGATTAATGTTCTCATTCTCAGCAGCCTTGCCACTCGTATCAGAATCTGCAGTGCATCTGAACTGGCCCTAATTCCCCTTTGTCTTCAAACCACGTACCCAACACTCCAAATACTGATTTTTTTAAGAGAAAACTGGCCTCAGCCCTAGCTGAGCCTGTAAATACAGTAGCTAAGAGGAAAGGAGTAGCATTATTATCCTCTCAGCAGCCACGCAGTGACACTGACAGCCATAGACTCGCAAAGAAGAGGGTTAACTAATGGAAGAAAAGAAAAATGCAGATTCATCTCAATCAAGCCCTATTACAGCAAATTTGTCAGAGATATCTGTATATTAAGACAAAGTGTTATGGGAAAAGACAAGATACACATAAGATGCATAAAAAGAGCCAAAATGATTCAATGAGCAAGGCACAGTTTCTGCACAGTACCTCCTCGCAGCTTCTCGAAGACCAGGTAGTATCTTGTGTCATCTTCAAAAAATTCTATTAACTCCAAAATATTCCTTAAAAAAAAGAAACAAAAAAAGAAGGGAATAAAAGAAACAAGCATGGAGTGTACACACAGCAATGAAGAGTTTCAGCATGGATAATTAGAAAGTGCCAGCAAGTTCTAGTTAAACAAGTTGCTTTGGTTGCCTGTGGCATTAAAACTACATTTCCAACTCACGCTGAAATTTAAGCATAGGAAACAGGCCAAACACCACACTCAGGATTGTGAGAGCTCTGCCACTGCTCAACTGACAGGAAGATAACTAGTACTAGGTTGTATTTAATAATTTAAAACACTGCATTTGTGCTGAAGGCAGAAATAAAGAAAAAATAATTAAACTGGCATTCTTTCTCTCTGGAAATCACAGAGCAAAACACAGGGCTCAAAGGAGACAGGCATCTGTCAACAAGAAATTAAATCCAGCTCCTCAGTTGCCATTTTTAGACTAACTCCTGTTTAGCTCATGTAAATTCTTTGCAGCACAAATACCCCAGGTTGCTTTGAGAATGGCAAACATGCAAGTCAGAATTTTTCCCATTTAATGGTACACTCAACACCCAAAATTCTGCATGTGTTCATGTGAGCTTGAATTTTTCATCCATTGTATACTGGATGACCATTTACTCTTAACCTCACAAAAGAAGAAATGGTCTGCTCCTTTACAGCACAACATAAACCCATGAGTTTGGTCAGTTTTTAAATTATTTCTGTATGTTATAT
>VWYI01020241.1:263870-285231 GCA_013399455.1 Anthoscopus minutus
CGCGGACGGAGCCCTTGGGGTCTTCCCCCCCTCGCCTCCCCTCAGCTGGCCGAGCCGGGAAGCGCCGCGACCGCAGCCCCCCGGGCCTCACCTCCATGGCGGCCGCGGGTCCCTCCTCGGCGGGGCGGCAGCGCCCGCCCCCGTCCCGCGCGCCCGACGAGCGCCGGGAGCGCGCCTGCGCGAGGCACCGCCCCCTGCCGGGAGCGCGCGAGGCGGGGCCGCGGCTCCCCTGAGGGGCCGGGAGTGGGAGTGGGCGTGGGGGAACGGGAACAAGAACGGGCGTCGGGGAACGGGAACGGCCATGGGGGAATGGCACCGGGAGCGGGAACGAGAACGGCCATGGCCATGGGGAAACGGGAGGGAAAACGGGAGCGGCATCGGGAAGGGCCATGGGGGAACGGGAGCGGCACCGGGAAGGGCCATGGGGAAATCATTTCGGTTGTACAAGCGGAGATCGTTGGGTACGGTCTGTGACCGAACACTGCCTTAACACCTCGCGTTCAGTAAGCCAGGTGTGCCTCCAGGCAGGACTAAGAACGGAAAGGAAAAGTAACAACAACCAAGAGCTTGGATAAAACTTAGAGAGGCACAGCATGGAAATCCTGCTGTTGGACAAAGTGTGAGAGGACTCCGAGAAGGTGGTGCTGAAAACCTTCAGCATAAGCTCTGTATCCCACCCTGACTTGTTCCTATCCTCTTTGGGATAATCAGTCCTTCTGCGTTTTTTCTACTTCTTGAATAATTTAGATGCAGCCTATTTTCCTGCAGCTAATTCCTTACCTTCCAACAACTTATCAGTGAAAGGTATGTTCCCTTTGTGTCCAATACAGCTACAGAAGAGAGGTAGTAGTGGAGGAAAGACAAACAGGCCGCTCAAATACTTTTAAAAATATTTTTAACAACTACAATTGAATTAGGCTTTTAATTTGTCTGCTTTATCACTTTTCAGGTTGGTTATATTGCCAGAAAATATTTTTAATTGGAAAAACAATCAGGGTTTTCTTCTCAGCACTGACACAAGGCACCTGCTTTGTATAATAGCTCCAAGAGAAAAAATAATAGCAGAAACCCTCTTTTGGAGTTTGCAGATGAGTCCAGTCTTACAGTTTTAAAAAGAAAAGTACTGATTTACTGTTAAAAATGTTCAGGAAGCTGTCAGTGCTATTTCCCACTGTAAGGCTGAGCAAGAAGGTGGATTCATTTGTGGAGAGGGTGGCAAGAAATCGCTCATTTCCATATTCAGATTGGTATTTTATAAGGTTATTCTCAGTTTGAGTGACATTTCAGCTCTCATTTTGGTAGAATAAAAAATATGTAAACTTGGTAAATTTAGAGTTTGTGTTAAAAAGAAAAGAGTAGGTGAGCTCCCGTGAGGTACTACTCTGTGCCTCGTTTGTATCGTATCCATAGTATCGTTTCCATAAGGATTTCAGACATCCATGGAGATGCTAGTTTTGCTGGGAAGTGGGAGATGATGCTGCCTAGAGACTGCAAGCATTGCACTGTTTGGCTGCAAATATCAGAGCAATAATGGGAAACTTTGAAGCAGAGCCTGAACGTGCCTGGAAAAAAAGTAAATTGCAAGTTATCAAGTTATCAGGACTTTGGAAAGCATATATAGATGTTCTAGCTCATTTCAGTTGGCATTTGTGAGGATCTGGGAGTTTTCACACTGTGTTATCCCCATTTCACCTGGGATATGGAAACTGCCAAATACCAAAAGGCCTGTAGGAGGATGGATGGCAAAGGGAAATAAATGGCCCTTTCCACCTCCAGAGCAGCAGAAGCTGTCTTCAAGGTGCCTTGGAGTGAGAACAACTTTTAGCTGTACTGGCCCAAACCTTTCAATTCTGCTGCCACATACAGGGTTAATAACTTGTTGATAACACTATTTTTCACCCAAATTCCAGTAGTGTTTGCTGTTGTTGAAATGGCTCAGGTTGAAACACAAAATTCAGCTTAGTTAATGAATTACACCTTTAACCCCTGAGCATCCCAGCACTGCAGTTTCCATCTGGATAAGCAGTTTGATATCCTCAAAGCCACAAGCTCAACAAATCCAAAGCAAGTTCAGACAAATGTTACCTACTCTTGCTGCCTTCTCTGCCAAGGGGCCAGGAAGATGCACCACAGTTTGAGAGAGCTGCCAGTTCCTCTCCTGGATTCAAAGGACACAGCTCAGAAGCAGAGCAGTGCCTGACACACCGAAGCCTGCAGGTCCCAGGACTGGATGGGGTTAGTGACCACCAGTGGTTTCTCTGTGGTGTCCTCCCCCAGGATGAAAGCAGGCTTTGTTCTCCCAGCCAAGCTGGCAGCATAAACAGCAGAAGCATCGAAGCCTGTTTTCTGAGGGGTGCACTTATGCAAGTTGGTGCAGTATCTGATGTCTAAGAAGGTGCCAGCCCAGGGATATTTCTCCACAGCAAAGCCAGCCCCAGCAGCTGTTCCCCACAGGAATCTATGGTAGCCCATCCAGGCTGAGGACGTTCCTGTTTCTTCCCTCAGGGAAGGGATTAGGAGTTTTCACTCTCCACTAGCTGCCCGCCTATTTCCACAACACCTCAAAACCTTTTATCCTGGAATGGTTCAGGACTCAAGTCTGTACAACTTGGCATGTTAATCTCTACTTGAACAGAAGTGAAGGGTAGACTGTGGGAGTAGCTCAAATCCAAGCAACCACATTCAGACTCTCAACATCAGAGCTGTATCAGTTCATGGGAGGTGATGTTAAACTTCTGTAGAGTATTTTCAAATTGAATTAACTGTGAGTTTTAATTCCTATTCATTGCTTCTTGTTCCACCTTTTTCTGCTGGGTTAAAGGGCTCCTACACAAAACAGT
This sequence comes from Anthoscopus minutus, assembly GCA_013399455.1. NCBI lineage: Eukaryota > Metazoa > Chordata > Aves > Passeriformes > Paridae > Anthoscopus > Anthoscopus minutus. The sequence continues at coordinate 266,711 of VWYI01020241.1, forward strand.
ATCTTCTTGCTGTGGCAGCAGATGTCTGTTCTCAAAGCAAGGTGTATATACTTGAGTTGCTGTTTTCCTGTCCCTTTTGTTCTTTGAAAGATAACCCAGCTGTACAGCACATTTAACCAGAGGGCAAATCTTGTTTCAATCTAGTCTGTTATAAAGCAGGAGAAGAAAATAAAATTAAAAATAAAAAGGGATTTTGGTTTTCATTTTGTTGTTTTTAATAGCATAGGCATGGTATTTCTGGGAAATGTTTATGCTACTATTTCAGGGCTAAGTCCCATGTAAAGTGAAGAAGAAAGCATCTCCTCAAATTATGTCATTAACTTATTAACTACAATAAGTTGTTCTTCCACATAACTTTTATTTTTAATAGCTTTTCAAGTGCATGGCTGCTTTTTACCCATGCAGCATGCAGCAGAGAAGAAGCCATCTGTGTTGGCTGTTAGGGAAAATAAGAAGTAATTACCAAGGCTAGTTTTGATTTAGCTGTGTTTCAAATGGATCACAGTACTCTGGCCTATGTTTTACTGCTGAAATTATTTCAAGCCTTGACTAGAATTATTCTTCACTTATCTGCCCACAGCCAAGCACCTGAATCTATATTTAAGCACCTGCAATCTATTCTGATTTTCAGGACACACAGCATGTACTGTTCCCTCTGCTGTTCAAGGAATCTGTACAGGCTCCGTTTCTCTTGGAAAATTAGGCAGTTAAACCCAGAGAGAGGCTTATGCAATCATATCTGTCAGGTTCAAGCTTCTGTGTCATTCCTTTGTTGTGAATGTCCCTTCTTCACCTCCACTCCCTAAAAAACACCAGAAAAAAGGAGAGAAAGCACAGTTTCTTGCAGGAAACCTTATGATTCACGTGTAGTGTATCAGTAGCGTGGGATATCTGTACCCCTAGAGACCATGTTTCAGTGTTCCATCTGACAAAGCTCTTCACATCAAGGGACAAGCGAAAAATTCTCACAATGGGCACTTAAAATTTCCATGTGGATGCAAATGCCAGGCTGAAACCTGCTTTTCCTGTAGCCAAATTCATGAGGATTCACAGCTTCACACAGTGCCACCCCACTGCCCTTTGGGACAGAGATCCTGACCCTTTAATGGACAGTTACATGGGACCTGGAAACGTGACCTTCTGGAGAGCAACAAACCAAACCTTCTGGACACAAGCAGCAAAATGCTTGAGTTCACTGTACAAGCTGGTCATCAGAAGCTGTTACTGTGCAACCTGAACAGCCCTATCTACCCCCAGCAGCTTCTCAGCAGGACTTCAACCAGTCCAGACTGCATTTCATCTCAACAGTTCCTCACTGGACAAAAGGGTCGAGATCCAATAATGTTACATGCAGTGTTTTGATGATATATTCATATTAGAATGAGCAGGGCTAAGCTGTCTCATGTCCTTGGGTTCCCTGGGATATTACCCAGATGAGTAACAACCTCCTTGGCCAATATTTTTGGATGCTGCAGTTTTATCCCATGACACTGTACATGCCACATCCCTCTGACTTGTCCAGAGATTTAGGCAGTATTTTCACATAGATAAAAGTCTTGGGGCCAGGGATGACCAGCAGCCCAGAAAGTCCATTTGATAAGTGAGGGTTGATAACTTCATCCTACCCAAGTGGGTTCCTGAGACATGAGATGCTGCTGTACAAGCAATCAGCACCAAAGAGGGAGGCTCTCAGAGTCTTCTTTTTCATGCTTGTGCAGAAGGAGCTTCTTTAATCCTCCTTTAGCCCTTTAGATATGGGCTTGTTACAAGATAGTGTAATATAAAAGTGTCTGTGAGTTTTAATGAGTTTGTAAGTTACAGCACAAAAAGGGCATCCTGGGGAGAAGATTGTTGTCACTGCTGGAAACAGAATGATGAGAAAACAAGATGATTTCCCCTCTGAGTGGTGACATTTTCAAATGCTGAATCCCGGTTTTGTCATGTGTTCCTGATCTATTTAGGTATTTATTTTTGCATCAGAGAGCAGTAATACCCAGCAGATTGCTGCTGGAGGATTACCCAAATGGCAGTGAAGCTTCTCCTTCTAACACAGGCTGAAGAGTTGTACAAGTTGAAGAATCCTGAAAATATGGGTCGTCTCTCCTCGTGATTATTGTTTTTGGCAGCAGATTGTTAAATGCATTCCACCACTTGCTAAATATGGATTAAACTGTGTCCAGCAGACAGCACCTGGAACCAGCTGTTCTGTAAGAAAAGCCCTACAATCCAGAATTCTTACAAAGTCCCAACATTTCTTCAAGTTTTCCACAAACCACATGATTCGGGAGATCAAGTGCCAAGTGCAGAGATCAAGTGCAAGATCAAGTGTACAAGCAGCAGTTGTGGGGCTGCTGTACTCACTTAGTATCCAGTGGGTATTGCCTGAACAGTGCTATCCCAGTTATCCTCGTTCTGCTGAGGAACCTGTGGCTGGCCCCATTGGTGAGCCAGCTGGGATGGGTGAAAGATTGGGTGAGCTCAGGCTTTGGGAGCGACCGGAGATGATGGGGCAGTCAGTGTGGCCAGCTCTGCGTGACTACACAGGCAGTGGGTGTCAGTAGCAGATGACATCACCTGCAATCTCCAGTGGATAAATGTGAGGTGCCTCATTGGAGATGAGTGGATGATGTTCCACTGAAACTTTCAAGAGATTTGCAGGCAGACCATGCTTTTGTTTCCCTCACAACCACCTGTATAGCAAGAAATTCTCTTGTGTGATAGACCTCATGGTGTTCTGTTCTCCATGCAGACATGGCATTTCAGCATCTCTTTAGAACAGGGACCTGAATACTGCACTCTTGCTTTGGGGTTTTCCTGACATTTATGAGTTGTTTGTCCTTCTCTGACCTGCATGATCTGGCTGACCAGGCTGTGTTAGCAAAGCCATCACTCCCCAGAAAGTAAAAGTTGCACACATTCAAGAAGCACTCTTGCTGCTAGTTGTGAAAGTTTTTTGAGTCATGTTATCTCAGTTCCAAAAGAGTGAATGAGGAATTATCAGTTTAATAAATGATATTAGACTTACCTAGTGTTATTAACCTGTCTTGTCCCTTTCTTATCCTGAGTGGGCTCATGGTCATCTTCCAGCATGGACAGATTTTGAACCCTTGGAAACAACAGATTCTAACTGTCTCCTTTTTTCCTCTTCCCCAGACTTCTCTTACATTTGACAAACTTTTACCAGGAGAGGAACATCTCAGCCCAGATCATGTCATGGTTATTGTGAGCACTTCTCCAGGACCATCCAGCCTCAGCCTGGGCAGGTGTAAACTCAGGAGCCACCACTCAGACCAGCAAACCCTCTGCCACCACCCCATGTCCTGCCAGGGTAGGTCAGCCTTGATCCCTGCCTATGCCTGGCCAAAGGCAGTGTGCTTCACTGCTTGAGCCCAAACCCTCTCCATGCCACCTCCCTGAGGCAACTGGGACAGCAGCTATTATGTTCCACAGAGCCCTTTCTCTCCCATCCAAAGCTATTCCTAAATTCCTCAGTGTCTGCAGATATTGCCTAGCACAGTCTGTCCCATGCCAGCCTCTACCTGACCTGGTGACCAGCACTACAGCCTTTTGTTCAGTTCCAAAGGAAATGTTGGCTGCAGAGATGAAAAACAAAATCCTGGCAGTAGCACATCTGCCCTTCATCACAAGAACCAAGGAATTCTGCATAGGGACAGATGAGTCTGAAGCACCTGACAGGCAGCTGAACAGATGAGTCATTTGAGGAGCTGGGGCTAACCAGTAATATGTGCATATTTAATGTATCCCAGGATTCCTGTCTGCTTTCAAATTGCTCAGGGATATTTGTTGAGGCTCTGGGAATGTTGGAGCTTTACAAGCACACTTGAGACTCCTGAAAGAAGCAGTTTGACTCAGATACTTATCTCAGCAGTTTCTATTTCATAAATATCTCAGGCCTTAAAGTCTCCAAGCTGGGAGGCACCCAGATGGATGAGGGCCTGGGGAATAGCTTGGTGTCTTGGAGAGAAAAAGACCTTTCTGGCAGTGAATGATCTCCCTGTCTCCTTTCTAAACTGCTCCCAGAATTACTGAAGACAGTTGTCACAGCACAATCATGAGCTTTATTTCCTTGGGCAAATCAGATTAAAAAGGGAAAGAAATGAAAAAAAACAAACCACAACAAGACCTTTGAAATTCTTTGTAAATTGGTGCTTGAGATAAGCCTGTTAGTTGATCTTTCAAAAAGTGTTTTCCTGTTCCACAGGAATCTATTGGAGCTCCATGGTGTGGAGGAGATAAACAGGAAGCAGTTTAGCAGCAAGGCTGAAATCCTCAGGCATGGAACTGAACTACATTTTTGCAATTCATAGTAAATAAATTATTTGTTGGAACTCATTGCCTCGGGACTATGGGGAGGACAAAAATAAAAGCATGCTTCATTTATTTATGGAAATTATTTACACCAAGTCTTGTCTAACCAAGGAAGGTTAACACTTTCTCTCTGGGTACCTCTGCTGATTGCACCATTCCCTTGGATTTTGTTTTCCACTGTCTAAGCTGAACGTCCCAACCTGCAAATTGTTGCTGCTGATCACCGTCTCACCATCTTCCACTGTTGAGAAGAACCTGACTTTGTCATCCTTGTACCTCAGCTGGAAGTAGTTGTAGGCTGCTACATTCATGCCTTAGACCCCACTGTTGAAACAGCTTCTCCATAATTCCCAACCTTCCCATCTCCCAGAGGGTGCTGTGCACTGAGTCCAGCCAGGCTTCACTCCTCAGGAAAGTTGAAGCTTCTTGACAGAGCTGTTGTCAACTCACGCCTCTGCTCCACAATTTGTGCCTTCGGTTCTGATTTACGTGAAGGGCCAGGAACACGGATTCCAGGCCCCTTTGTAAAAAATAGTGAGGAGAGCTCATCATCATGAATTGCCGGGAAAATGCCTTCAGGGGGATTCTGAAGCCTGCAGGGGGAGGATGGTGGCCAGAAACTCTGGCCTCTGTTAAGCCATTCTCTGAGATGCAAGCTGAGGTCTCAGTGTGGCATTGAGATCCATCAGTGCTGCACCTCTCAGGAGAAAACCACTCTTCAAGTTATCCTTATTCATTAGGCCTATTTAATATGGATGAATCAGAGAAGAATTAAGTACACCAGGCTTATTAATGTTTCTTTAATTAGTCACAGAACAAACATGTTTGGACTTTGATTATTTTACACAGAGAATACTGGAATGATGTATCAGGTGGTTTTGTGTCCATTTTGCTCTGTTTTATTTCCATGTAAAAATATACATCTGGTACACAAGATTAAAAAAAAATAGATTTTCACAACAAAGTAAGTGCTTTGAGCACTAAAAATTCACTTGTGCACTTTAATGTTGGCCTAAACATTTACATTTTCTAGCCACATCCCCCACCTACCCCAAAAGTGGGCAAACCCCAGACTATAAAGATTATCTGTGTCAGATATAGAAAACTCTCCCAGAAAAGGAGCAGGAAACACAAACATAACAATTCTGTGGCTCAGGCAAATTGATTTTCACTCCCCCAAAACAATATAAAAGGAAAAATAAAAATATTTTTGTCAAAATTAAAATGGCACAGGGAACACAACACTAATTATCAGGCACTGCAAGCAGAAGGGGAGGAAATTTTGAGACATGGTACCTTTCAGGGGAGTAATGGCACAGACCAGGTAGCAATAGTTTGCTTGCAGATGGTCAAAAAGGTTTAAGAATCACAGAATAATATTGGGTTGGAAGGGTACAACAAGAATAGAGTAGAGGAGATGTCTCTTCTGAGTCCTTCTTCACCTGCAGTTGGGTAACGGAAAACCAACAGTTTCTACAACAAGCATTTGCCCATCTTGAGCCAACACAACACATCAGCAAAATGACATGATGAAAATGTTGCTTTCTGGCAATACTGTCTTTTTACCAGTTTTTGAGTTTCTCAGGTAGACTGTGCTGATCCCACTGAATAGTGACCTAGTTCAGCTCCTTGGTCATGGGGCCACTTGCCATTAGTCCAAGCAGTTTTGGATGCATCTCAGAACATCATCAAGTCCCCTCTTCCAAATGTGAAAAATCCCTTGAAGGGAAAAATGGTCCCTTTGGTAAAGCATGAATTAGGGCAGGAGACATTCACAGCTCATGGTTAAAAACAGCACATCAACAACTAACCATGCAGAGGCAGTGGGATGAAATGCCACCAGCTCTGTAGGGCTGATCTCAGGTGTTACCACAAACCCACTGCCTGTGGGAAAGGTAACAGGCATTACCTGGTAGCCAAGGTCACACCTGCTCACAGGGCAGGAATTGCTAATGAAATATTTGGAGATCAATATAGCTGAGGACAAAACAAGAGGGAATGTTGCTGAAAATGTGATGACAGACATGGGATTGAGTCTTAAAAATCAGAGTGTGCAAAAGTAAACCAGACTTGCCTCATTCTCCAGTAAGTCAGTGGCTTCTAAAACAGGAACCATACAACAGAGACTGAGGTCTATTAGAAGAAGAAAAATCTGTCCAGAGGTTCTTGGAAAACTTTGGATTCGGTCCTGGCCTGAAGAGGCTCTTCTGCAAGTGTTCATAGGTCAGTGAGCTGGAATGCCCAGAGCAAGTCCTGGGGAAGAGGTCTCACCCCACAGGGTGCCTCGTCCCACCAGACTCAGTGACCCAGCTGAGTTCGTCTGCCAGAAGACTTCAGTGGCAAATTCGTTCTGTCATTTCTTTCTGCATTGAAGAGGGAGAGAAAAGAAAGAAACAGTAAGTGCAAAAGACAAGTTTGAGTAGCGTGATGTGTCAGGCACTTTGGGAGGTGTCCAAAACCAACCCAGGGAAGCAACCGTGGGAGTCTTGGGGAGCCTTCTTCTATTTCCCATGACAGCCCTCCTGGGAACTCAGCTGCCTCAGCAGCTCCATCCTGGCACTCTCCCTGGTCTCTGTGGCACATGGTTATTTAGGCTGTGCCCTAGCATTAAGAGCAGTCCAAGGAAAGAGCTTTGGCCAAGATGCTGAAAGATGAAGTTCCTGCTCCTGGCTCAGCTGCAGAGCAGACAGACAAGGTGATGCCACTCTCAGAGCCTCTCTCTGCAGCTGCCTTGGGGGATGGGACATGGAACTGCTGCCAGTTCTCACTCCAGGAGCTGACCACAGCTCAGCCAGAAGACCTGTGGTTTCAGCAAGGGATCCCACAGTCACACTGCAATGCAAATGGGTTCTAATAACAGGGGCCATAGGAAACCTCCAGTGAGACCAAGCTCTGTTTAAGATTACAGACTGTTTTCTTTAGCCAGACTGGCATCATGTCAGCTACATGAGGAAGGTGTCCAGATTTCAGCTGGAGGAAGATGGTATTTGTCCCTGCCTTAAAAAGCTCAACTAGTACCTTGTAAATCCTGCAGTGAGAAAAGTGTGATTCTGGCTCATGAACTGGGTTCGTGGCTTGTGAATCTGCTTGCCCACAGGTCCCCTCATGCACCCCAGAGGAAGGTTTGCACATTAAAATGTACTCCCAAAATAGATTGGAAGTAGGACTGGTCCATGGAGAAGGAAGAATGCAACTCTGAAAAAAGAAGAACTAGGAAAGGAAGACAACCCTTGAGTAGCCCTATAAAAAGCTCTTTAATTATAAAACCAAGGGAGACAGAAGCAGCAAACTCTGATCTTCAGTGCTGAGAACTTTGTTTTTCAAATCCATCAGGCACAGTGGCAAAGAGAGGGTTTTCCTATAGGAGTAACATGCAAAATCACTTGAGTGCAGAGAACCTGGCCATCAAATGAAAAGTTGATGCCACAAAATCACATTGCAAACAGAAAATGTTTGCAAACATCTTGGAAGGAAAAGAAGAGGGTGAGAGGACTGTGCTCTTGTGCAACAGCACACCCCACTAGCACAACAGCAGGCACAAAAACAGCCATGAACAGGAGGGACTGCAGTGACCAGCAGGCTGATATGTCACCAGTCAGCTCCTCAGACCAGCCCCAAATGTCCAAGGCATTCCTCACACCCAGGGAAAAGTGGGGAAGTTCCACTGCTCTGCCTTAGTGTGGAACCAGCTGGACCCTGCCAGCACTGCAGCCCAGCACCATGAGCTTCCCTCATCAAGGAAGCAAATGCACAGCTTCTCTCCAGCCCCATATTCCTTGATTTACTGAGAGAATGAATCACCACCTTCTGCTAGTTCTGTCGTGCAAAGGATCTCATTCTCAGTTCCCAAGACTTGCTGCTAAGAAATCGCATCCCACAGAAGCTTGACAAAAGGGAAATTGAAGCAGCAAAGGGAGATTCAGCCAGAGGAAAGCTTAGAAGTCTGTCATGGGATTAATGGGGACTAAAGAAATGCAAGGTTAGGACAGCTGTCTGGGCTGATGAGGCAGCCTGGTTGCAGGACACTCTCATACACACCTAAAGCAACTCAATGCCTGAGGGAAGGAGGCTCTTCCTCCTCCCTGGTCCTTCTCCTCAACCCAAGTGAGGTGTTCAAGTGGCTGGGTCTGCTTGAGGCTTGGATGGCAGGCAATGAGACACAGATAGACCAGGGCCAAATGTGTCTCATTTCCTTGTAGCTTGACAGGTTGCATCACAGAGAAAGAATCTTTTCACCTGAGATTTATGCAGACCCATCAATCATCTCATGTTGCCTGTGAGTCACTGGCACTGAAAGCCTATTTAGCAAAGTCAGCCTCTGCTTTGGCTCCCAGTTGTTAATTATTTACATCAGCAAGCAGCAGTCCAAGGGGATGACACTATTATGGACTGTATAGCAATGCTGAGGAGGTTTGTCATGAGGAACACTGTTAGAGGACAGACGGATGCTGAGCTGCCATTTTCTGGACCTGAGGCCATTGTGATAATATGTGTTGCAATTGAATTCTACAAAATAATTAAAGTCAATACTGTTGTCATTCAAGTCTCCCCTGATTAGATCTCTCCATCCCCCTAAATCACAACTAGAGCAGACAGGCAGAAAACTGACTGAGACAAATGAAAGCAAGGGAGTAAAGTGCTTAGCACTTAGTGGCAGGGGCATCTCTCCCACCTCCAGATCTTAAGCAAGCAGCTGGGACTCTTCTTAACTCTTTCTCAGATTATATCCTCTTGGTCTTCCCTGACTCTCTGTTGCTGGATACAGCCTCCTCTGCAAATGCAGCCTTATTACAGCATGCAAACTACTGGCTACTGGCAACATGTCTTCCCTAGGTCAGACTACACTCAACCTTGTCTGTGACAAACTTGCTCCTCTTACAAAACCAACGTGCATTTTCTAGTTCGTGAGCCCTGGGCTGTCTGGCCTCTGCTTCCCACAAATCCTACTGTTGTCAAGGACTCTCAACTTCTGCCTGGCTAACTGCTTCCCAAGGGAGGCTGTAGGGAAGCTGGGAGATCCAGTGAGGCTTCTCCAGCATGGCCTTGACAGCTGCTGTCTGAAGCTGTGTGTCCTATCAGGGCTTGCCTTCTCTGCAGCCTCAGTGTCATTCACACTGGGATCTCAAGCAGGGGATGCTAAAAGAAAAACTGTGGAGAAGAGACTTTGGCTCAAATCTGACTCCTGAAAGCCATGTGGGCACAACTGCCTGGAAACACTTTGATGTGCAAATTGCATTAGAGTAACCAAGTCACTATGGGCACATTACCCTGTGGTGGCCCTGAGGATATTGAAGTTCAATTCACAGACATGATCAGAGAGGCAAAAGTTAGGAAAGGATCAGTGGTTTCCTTGGTGCTGCTCTCAGAACACTAAGGCTGATGGCTCCAGGACAGAAAACATGACTGTGTGTCTGAGGTAGGGGGGCCAAAAGAGTCCAGAGAGGGTCAGCACTGCTCAGAGTCCAGCCCCAACCCGAACCCAGCAGTGCTGTGTTCAGCCCACACCACTCACCCTCCACCTCCCCATCCCAGGGCCTTCCTTACCAAAGGCTCCAGCTCCCGGTGGTCAATGAGGCTGAATTCCCTGATGAAATAGTAAAAATGCTTGTAGCAGGTGTTGACATGAGCCTCAGCACCCATGTTGATGATGCTGTCAAAGTGGTGGATGTAGACATGGACAAAGACACGGAAGAGGCGGGTGAGGATCTTGGTGCAAACTTGCTGGAACTGCTTGGGGAAGGGAACACCTGCAAAGCAGAAGCAAATTGGAAGCTATTTGAATATTTCCAAAACAAAAAACCAAAAAAAGAGTTAGCATTTCAATGTCTCTGTCACGTTTGACAGGCAGTCATAGATGACAAGGAAGGACTAATGCCAAGAGTGACACTGGGGCAGTGTGCCATTGAGCTCCTCCCATATATTCCCTCATTGTCCAGCTAGCAATTTCACACATGCACAGACTCAGGATTTGGAGAGCTGCCGTAGGAGGGAGTTCCTCATCCATCTGAGGAGGCTACAACTCTCCATATCTCCACATCTGGCTCAATCCAGAGCAATCTGACAGAAGATCCTTCTGCTCCCTTTCCCCTACAAGCCTGCCCAGGCACAACATTAAGTCAAACTGTATTTGCCCAGGTCCATGAACAAAGCCAAGCCATCTCCCACCAGAAAAGCTACCTGAACCCAAAAGCATGGCTCATACTGTTTTCCTTCCTCCTCACACCCTCAAACATCACTTCTGAGGCATCAACAGAAATGGGTGGGGTTTCTACCTTTTTCCTGATCCTTACTTCAATAAAATGTCTCATTAAATCAGGAAGAAAAACGCCCATCTTAATGATGTTTGGGTTGCAATTTCATTGTGCCCATATAATCCTGAGATATCTCACAGGATGGGACCCACCACACCTGGCTCTGTACTTTCAGCTTTATCTTGCACAAGGACATAGTGAGGGATATTTCCATCATGCTGCTATCACAGTGAAAATCTGAGGTTGTGATACCATCAGTGCCATCAGCCTTGGGGTAAATCTCTAAAGGAAACATGGCTTTGAAACACTAAACCTTTTGGGCGTATTTTTTTTGTGAGGAGGAGAATGAAACAACTGGTATTTGTTTTCCTGAGGCTTCCTCCTCTCCCTAGAGCAATTCAATGCAAATACAGGAAGAACAAAATTAAAACCTCCCTTCCCATGGTTGTACCAGCCTCCTCCCTCAGCTTCTTATTAATGCAGCACATAACCTCTTGAAAATTCTTCCAAACAACCTCTGCTCAACCATGGCCAGCTCACACATTTTGCGCACAGGAAATCATCAGCAAATCTCTTAGCTAAAAAATTAAAAGCCGTAATTTTATCTTTGAATCTTTCTCACCAGCCTTGCTAGGCAATTAAAACTGTTTTTCCCCCAAGGTCTCCTGGCAGTTTTGTTTCCCAGCAGCAGTGCTGAGCCCCTCTCCTCCGTGGGTGGCAAACGCAAAGGTTCCATCCTTCCGACGTCACGCGCGGAGCCTGTTTACAATCGCCAGGGTTGGGCAGGTGCTGGGTTTGGAACTCATAAAAGAAAATTATTTTTGGTCTAAAGCAGAGTGACCCTGAGCACAGCCCAGTCTCCCTTTCCTGCATGCACAGTGTTGGAGCAGAGGGCAGGGCTGGAGCATCTGCGCTCATGCCACATCTCGATGTCCCAGCTACCACTTGGAGAGGGACACAGATCGTGGCTCAGCATCACACAGAGGTGGCTTTGAGACTGACTTGTGGCCACTGCTCTGCATAACCATGAGCACACTGCAGCCCCAGGGTTGCTCCTGCAGCAGGAACCTCAGCATAAGCTGTTTCCCTGCCAGTTCTGACAGATCCCATTAGGACTTTTCAGGAAAGGTGTTCACATCTGGCAAAGTACAACCAGGTTGTCCCTATGCCAACACCTTAGAGATGTGACTGGAGATCTGCTTCTGCCCAGTACACCCCTGGCTACAGAGCTCTCCCTGCCTGCTATTCTGACACAGGCAGAGATCAGAGAGCTCTCCAGGTTCCCCTGCAGTCAGGAGGGACATGGTGCTTTATTAGTGGCTTCCTCTGACCTTTCTGCACTGAGTGAGGATTTGCTGAGCAATTAAAAGCTGGAATCACCCATCTGGGGTCTCAGACATGCCATCAGGGTGGCCCCTGCAGGCCAGATTTGAAGAACTTAGGAAACTTTTTTTTTAATAAAACTCATCACAGCAAATAATTGCTGGTGAGTGCACATTTCCGGGCAGTGGCTGAGGAATACACACTGTTCTGGACAGCCTGTCATCTCCCTTGGACCAGAGGCATTTGGGATGTCAGCAAGTGCACAGGAGCAGGCAGGAAGGCATTTGCAACCTTCAGTTTGTCACCCATCCCAGTCACTAACTGCCTCCCCAGTCAAAGCAGGCAGTGAGGGAGAAATCTGACCTACCCATCACTGGGAATTTATTGCCAAACTGCAAAGAGTGATAGTGAAGGAAAGCAGCAATCCTCAACCCAGCCCTGAGCTGAGAAGGAAATAATCTCAGAGAGCGAACAGCAGATCAAACAGATCTCAGGCTCCCAGGGCTGACAGCATCCATGGTGTAGATCCTGCTGTCAGATGGGCCACCTCCACACATGGCAGATGGTGACAAGTAGCTTTCCTCAGCTTTTGTCCTGAGGTTAGCCAGGAATTGTCTTGTCTTATACATCTGTCACCAGCAAGTCCTCATGGACATGCTGGCAGCTGAAAGAACTTAGTGAAGAGACACGTCCAGCTACATTCTGGGTTCTCCAAAAGCAGCTTTTGCATCAGGGAACAGAGATTTAGCTTAAATCTCAGATATCAAAGAATAGTTTGAGTTACAAAGAATCTTTAAAGGTTAGCTAGTTAAAATCTTATGGCTATCAGCAACTAAGGGAGTTGTTGAACTCCTAAACCCAATGATGTACTGTTAAGATACCATCGTGCTGCCAGGACCTCCAAGCACACTTCGGGACTAGTCAGGCACGGTGTTTCACCTGGACTTGGAGCATCGGAAGGTCCCGGGAGCTGCCGCTGAGCTGCCCTTCTTTGTGTCCATCACCAGGTGTCAGTGTGTGGCCGTCCCCTCCAGGCATGGCCAGGCTGCAGGGGCGGCTGCCTGTCACTCACGGATTTCTACAGGTCCCATGCCAGGACACACCCCTCGCTATGGCTCTTTGGGATCACTCGGGTCCGGCTCTGACTCTTTCTCCCTGCAACACCCCTCTCGCTCGCACACCTGCCCAGGGAGGCACAGCAGGGTCCTGCTTCCTCTCCCCGTGCTGCAGCCTTGTCCTGTCTCCGTTCCAGGACCCTCGATACAGGCTAGAGATGCTTGACTGGACCCTGCATCTGGCGCAGGGCTCTGTGCCAGCTGATCAAAGCACTTCCCCTCGGGAAGGAAGCAGGGCGGATATCTGATATGCAGATTGCCTCTGCCAGCGGTGGTGCCTCGCTGCTGATCTCCAGTGACTTGGAAAGAAACCCAGAGCAGCCCCAGCAGGCACTGGCCATGCCGGTGGGGAGCTGGAGAAACACCCCATCCCCTTGCCCAGAGCTGAAAGAAAAGGGCTCCGCAGTAAAGGCTACATCTGAGAGCAGCAGAAGGACCCAGCATAATCCGGCTGGCGCTGCGGATGTCCAGCAGCCACCACATGTGACATCCTCGGCAGCAGCGAGGGGACACGGCCAGGGCAGCTGTGCCTCCTCCCTGCAGCCAGCACGTCCCAGCCAGGGGAAATTCAGGAGACGGGGCTCTCTGGCCCCACGCCTCTCCTGCCCCTGCAGGTGTTCGGCTTTACCCGGCCGAGCTGGCAGCCGCTCCCCCCAGAGCTGCTCGGGCTGCTGGCAGGGGTCACTGCAGCAGCGATGGGGACCCTGCCCTGCACAGAGCTCCTCTCAGGGCTCCCACCTCCCTGCCAGGCTGGGCCAGGCAGATCAGCCTCACAGCCAGCACAGAGACACCCCATCAGTGGCCAAGGCAGTGATAAATGGCATCTGGGAGTGGGGCAGTGGTGGCCCTTGCTTAGGGCACTTGCTCCATCTCGAAGGTGGCACAAACCAGGGACATTAGCAGGTGGATGAGACAGAGGGATGAGTCTGGTGGCACAGGCCCTGCGTGGCTGAGATGTCCTCTTAGCAGAAACACAGCTGGCCAGGGGAAAGTCAGGATGGATCTCCAGGTTGGACAAACCACCCTAAGAGGGTGACACTGCTTGGGTTTGCTTCACCCTCCCCAGCCCTGCACACCTGCAGGGACCAAAAAACACCATCCTAGTTCATCCCATTGATGGTGGTCTAACTGCCCCAGGGGGACAGTAGAACATCACAACACCCACCTGGGCTGATTTAAAAGCATTGAAATTACCTTTACATTTAATTCCCTGGTGCTCACCATCCAGCAACCTTGGGGAAAGCAGCAGCAAGCGCACAGTCTGCCAGGTGGCAGCCACCCTCTGACTCTTCTTGCATGATGTTTAGTTTAGACATTAGGAAGAATTTCTGCTCCAAGCCAAAGCAAAAACTGTAAGTACAGCAGGTACAATTTCACTCCAAGCAGAGTGACTCACAGCCCTGAAATGAATTGGCACCTTTAGTTTGTCTTGGACGTTTTGCTTGAAAGTCCCAAGATATGATTTAAAGCTCCAAGGAATCTGTTTTCCCCACTCTGTGCTGATTGCTTCAAAACATAAGGAAACCATGTGTAAAAGGAAATGAAAATGAGAGGTAACAAAGTGCCTGTGCTTAGGGTAAGGGACTGCCAAAGGGTCTTGGATTTTTCCTGCCATCTATCCCCAACACTTGTGCACCAGCCAATTAAATTTTTTCATGATGAATCAGTACTGGGAAGCTATTTTGCTTCTTGGCAATTTTATTTTTTTTTCCTCTGCAAATGCAGTTATTCAGTGAACTTTGTGATGAATTGTTGTTGTTATTTCTCAATTTCATCTTGGCCACCATGGTGTTCAGTGATTCATTTTTCCTAAAAATAAATCTTTAAAGCCCTGTTTAAAACTAATGGCATGATGGCAGCTGCAAGCTGGTGTGGTATTAATTTTGGAAGAAAAAAAAGCAGATGAAAAGAAAAACCAAATTATGTAAAAAAGAGCCAGCTGAGAGGACACCGATAATTAGCTGAATTCTGAACATTTCTCTCCTGTTGTTATGACAAGAAAGTATCAGATAATTTCGCACCAGATTTTCTCTGGTTTTTATAATTGTCTGGGGACTGTGCTTGAACGACAGGCTTGAGTTTTGAAAAGCTTTCCAAGAACTGTTATAAAACCTCCTGTGGCCGGGGCTCTGTCGAGCCGCAGGCAGATCTGGCAGGAGCGCGAGGCGTTTCCGGCACTGGGGCTGCTCCAAACCCTGCGTCTGCACTCATTCAACAACAGGGAGGCTTCAGCAGCCACGATGGTGCTGATGGGGGACACCTGGCCGTGTGCAGCCAGCAGCCTGATGCTGGGCTGACCAGTACAGACACAGCCATGGAGTCTGGGAACCACATCCAACCATCCTTCCTCCTCAGCACGGCACTGCCCAGCAGCAGCGCCCTACGACCAGGCACCACAGGGCACAACAATTGCTGGGAGGAGAGGATATTTTCCAGGTGATAATTTGTTCATGTGGCCACTCACTGAATAAATCTACTGATATAGTTTTAACAGCTGGTGAAAGTACACCTGCAGAATCATTTATTCTTCTCCCTGCATGGGAAAAATGCGTACTTTCCATTTAAATGTATTTTTCAGGACAGCTACACTGGTTGGAAGAGTGGAAACAAAGCAGCAGCACACACTAAATGATGTGGGTTATCTGGGGAAGGTGCTGCTTCTGTAGATTTATAGCCATCAGGTTGGCACAGCTCAATGGCAAATCCACGCCATGCAGGGATTTGCCTCATCTAAACTGGCTGACAAACAGGTTTCCACTCCAGAGAAAGGATTAGACAGTGGGATGGAGCCCTGCAGGTAGATTTCCCTGGGCATGGGGAAGACACAGTATCTCCCCCAACCCTTGCTGTGGTATGAAGGGGGCCTGGCAGACCCCACACCTACTAATAATCTCCACCATAGCCGTTTTCTACTGGTGCCATTGAAGGGCTGCAGTCCTGCTGGTTAACTCTGCCAGGTCACAAACTGTCTGCTGGTGTCAGGCTCCCTTCCTGCCATGTCAGGTGCCAGCTGCCCCTCTGGCCTCACTGCAGAGCTGGCAAGAGCTCTGCATCACGCAGCTTGGCTAAACCAAAGGTGTTTGTCACTCAGCTCCCCTCCCACCTCTGACATGGGCTGAAGGAGCAGATGCTTTCAATGTGCAAATCAGCCCAGCTCTGCTCTGGTCACTGAAGCTGTAACCATTTAGCCCAGCCAAGGTCTCCCCTGTGATGCCTAAGGACCCTGTGAGCCCACAAGACAGTGAACCATCTCTGCTCATTTCTAGCTGAGCCTCTCACCCCGGGGTGAAAGATTTCCCTGCTCTGACCCATGAGATAACTCTCAGCTGTCAGGGGCCTACCAGCAAGCCCTGCTGAATCATGTGCTGCTTCAGGCTGTGTAGCTCATGGATAAAGGAGGATGCTGAGGTTAGCCTCCAGCAATGTTTATGAGTTTGGGGAACACTTGCTGTTTTTTAAGAGAAACAAATTTTTAAAAAGAGAAAAATCTGCTTTGCCTGTGGTCATGTGGCCTTAGCCAGGGAAATCTTTGTGCTGGGGAAACTTTACTGTACATGGCAAAGAGAGGCCAGGAGGGAAAGCTGAGATGCACAAAGCTCATGAAATACCCACTGAGATAGTGGGCAGCTGTGCCCAGGGACCTGTCCAGCACAAGCAGGAGTGAAAGGAACCTTCATGCCACATCCCACCTCTGCTGCAAACAAACATACAAGAGTCTCACCACAACTCCAAAGCATGACATTTGTAATTGCCCCTCATCACCTCATTAAGCTCCTTTCCCCTCGTTAAAACAGCTCATATCTCCTCTGTGTCTTCTCAGTGCCTTATTCCCCTTGTCCTGGGTCTTTTCCCACGGGCTTGCTCTTTAGGAGTGAGGTTAAGCACCTTTGTTTGGTCACTCTGGCCACTGTCTCTGAGCCCCATATCCTGGCCAGCCTCCTCTGTCATCCAGTGCCTTTCCCTTCAGCCAAACACTCCATCTTCTGAAATGCCAGAGCTGCCAAGCAATTACCCAGTGAACATGTCAGGCCAGTGAAAGGCAGATAATTGAGGACACACTGATAACAAAGTGCCACCACCTCCCTCTTCCCCCTGCCTCCTCCAACAGCCTTTCACGTGCTTTAGAGTGCAACCTCAACCCTTTTCACTTCTGTGAGGCCAAAACCACCAAGACATGCTGATACAGGGCCTGAAGTCATTCAGGGGACCCTTGTGTCCCCACAACAAAAAAAAAAAGAGACCCCAGGAGCAGCTTTGGAAGAGGAAAAAATGGATTTGACCCATGTTCACCTACAGTCATCCTGGATCTCACCCAGAACGGCTACCAAACTGAAAAGAAAGGAGAAGTGCAAACCAGAGGCACCAGCCATCCCTCCCCACATCAGGATGTGCTACAACTCAGAGGGAGAAGTGCCAGAAATGAGGTGAAAACCACCAGGACCATGACTGTATTAGGCTTTTGCACCTCAGAGAGGGAAATGTGGGAGAGCAGAGGGTGCTGCAATGTCCCTCCCATGGCTGCCTGCTTGTTGAAGTGTAAATATTCCCTGTACACCTTTACTCCCCAAAGCAGCGTCAAGCAGCATCACATCCCTAATCCCACGAGAAAGGCATGAAATTGGATCAGGACACTCCTTTCTGGCTGGAGGGAAAGCAGAGAAAATCCACATCTGTGCCTCTGCTTTTAATGGCATGCAGATCTTCTCCTTGGGGACAAACTGCTTCAGGAAGAGGAACACCTACCCTGCTCCCTGTGGCTACTGTCTCACCCCTCAGCAGCAGCAACCAGAAGGAACAGGAGCTTTGCTGTCCCCAGCAGAGCTGGGACTGCTGGCCCAAAGCCTCCTGCACGGATGCTGTCAGCCAGCCACACTTCCAGCCTCCTCTGTTCACTGGAGTGCATGGACACCACGGTGCCCACGAGGGAAAGGTGCCTCCATAGCACAGTGAATGCCCCTGGTGAATGCCAGGGACTGCCTCTCCCACACAGCCCAAAGGCATCCCGCCTGTCCTCCAGCAAGAGGAGCTGGCACTGTGCTACTCTGCCTGCCCCAGACTACCAGCAAGGGGAAGAAGGCAGTGAGTGCCCACTGGTCTTGGTTTCAGGGCCTTGTCCTACCCTAACTCCAGGCAAAGCCAGAGCAGCCAGATCAGAGCAGGGGTCTGGGGGAGTCACCCCATCCCAAAGCCAAAACAGTTTGGCACAACCAGGCTGCAGGCACTGCCTCCCCTCTTGCCTGCAGAGACCCACAACCCCGCTCAGACTCCAAGGGCCAGAGAATTTCCTTAAAAAGACACACAGCTACATGTACAGCACAGCCAATGGGGCTGCAACAGTGAGTAATACCAGTAATCCCACACAGGCCATTTCCTTCAGTGTTTCCCAGCATATTAATGAAAATCTTGATCATAAGCTGCACTGATTTCATATAGCTCTGTCTGCTTGGCAAACAAAAAAGGTCAAGCAGACTTGCAAAGCTATGCCTTTCGCCCCCCCCCCCCC
>VWYI01020241.1:285270-308094 GCA_013399455.1 Anthoscopus minutus
AACTCCTTAAATCTTTTATTACATTCAAGTAGCTTCATGTTCCATCTGAAAAACAACTTCTCCAAGGTATGACCTGAGACTCTGGAAGCCCTAACAGCTCTAACCCTTGAACTCATCTCCCCAAATGACAAAAAGCAGCTCAGTAGCAGCTAAATCATCCTTGGCAGCTGCTGAGCATTGCAGGTCAGCAACAGAGGAATTAGTTTGAAAGCTGTGTTGCCTTTGGCAGCTGCTGCAAACTCCTAAGGCCAAACTTTTTGGAGAGGTGTATTATACACCCTGGGCCATGGCAGTGGCAAGGCCACATCCAGGGGATGGGCACCTGCTCAAGCATATATACATAGCAAGATGTGAGGTATAATCAGGGCTGAGATGGAACGGGGATGAGGAATGCAGCAGCAAGAGTTGGATCTTGGGACCATGAACCTACATGGAAAACCAGAAAGAAATTGAGTTGATTAGTTGAGAGAAAAGCAGGGATGTGATGACCACCTCTAACCAGCCCTGCAGCTCAACCTTTTCAGGAAAGGCAAGGAAACTAACAACCTACCAGCCTTCACTTCTCACAGATACAGAATAAGTTCAAGCACAGAAAAGGAGAACACTGTGTTCCATACCCCCTAGTAGCAGGATGAGAAATCCCAGTCTCAGTTTGGAGCAAAAGGGTGTGGGACAGACACTGAGAAACACCTGGAATAGGAAACACCACAATACTTTGAGTCACAAAGTTCATCAGTACCAACCCTGAGGTGCACCAGCACCTTGGCAACCTGCACCAGTTACAGCCCCAGCTTTCCTGCGGGGAACCAGAGCACACTCACCTATCCTGGTGGGGAAAACATCCTCGTTGTTAATGAGCATCTCAATCCAGTCCATCAGCATGCACATGTACTGTGGGGCCGACAGCTTGGTCGGCTTCTTGTACTTGCAGTCATCCTGCCACCTGTACTCGTACTTGAGCCCCCCGGACATGATGGGGCAGCTCCTCTCTGTGCAGTATTCTGACATGGTGCCGTAGATGAGGTTGATGCGGTTGAAGAAGTCCACGACGTGCACGGCGATCCAGTCGTTGATGCTCTCGCCAGGAGGCAGCTGCACCACTGCCTTCAGGTCCAGCCCAGACTTGAGGGAGGCCTGGGCTTTCTTGTACAGCTCAAAGCGTTGCGTGCCCGGCTCAAACTTCTTTCGGGGACGGAATGTTTTGTCTTTGTTGAAGACTTGCTTGAGACACAGGGCCATTGCAGGCAGGGCCAGCCAGGGTGAGGGGCAGAGGCTCAGAGCAACATGAAACCCAGGGCTGGAGTCTTCAGGGATGGAGGTTTCTGTGAGGAGAAAGAGACACATTTCAGTCACACGTGAAGACGTGCTCGCAGGGCTCGCAAAATGCTGGTTGACCCCACTGCTCTGGCAGCACACAGGGACACAGATTTGGAGTGAGCTTCTGGCCCCTTCACACCCACCAGGGTGACCTGGAGCAGCTGCTGCCACCTCACACAGAAGCTCCTGGCACTGGAGAGTGTAAGCCCTGCCACATATGCCCCTTGCAAGGCTTGATGGCAAACAGAGCCCTTCCTCCCTCCTGAGCACCCCAGGAGCTCACCAGGCTCCAGCCAAACCTCTTTCCTCCAGGCTTTTACCAACAAGTGCTGCAATAAAGTGAGAGCCATGAGTTCACCAGTTCGGGCAGTCCCACTTTGGTGGCCTTTTCCTCTCCTGGCAAAGGGGAAGCATCTCTTTCCCAGGGACTTGTGACTACAAATAACCCCTGGCCCTGCAGCAGCAGCTGGCAAGCGAGGCCCCGGGGACCACGCTGCGACCGCAGCTGGCTGCTGGTTCACACAGCCCCAGCGCCAGGATCAGTGGGAAAAGGGGGGATTATTTTTGTTGTTCTGCCTGGTGTGTTTGTCCAAAAGAACAAAACCCACATCCGAAGAAGGGAAACGCAGCCCAGCACAGCAGAACAACAGTGCCAGGATGCCGCCAGCAATCCCGGCATGCACACAATGCACACGGCAGCCCCTGGGCTGGTGGAGCTGATGCTCCGGGTGACTCCAGGGCTCAGCAAAGTGCTGAGCTCACCCCTTCCTGCTCAAGATTAGCAGCACAGATGAGAGCTGTATTTTCCTCTTCCTCCCTGAAATCCAGTGGAAATCCCATCTGTCCAAGGCTGTCCTGGACAGGCTGAAATTGTACATTTTGTTACCTGAGTTAATCACCAGTGGGGTTAATGTGAGAGCAAGGCCTCCTTGTGCTGAATGCCTTGCTGAGGCTTAGGGAATAGAAAGTCCTCCAACAGCCTCCCCTTGATGGGAAGAGTTGGAGAAGCAGTTAAGAAAAAGGAAGGAAAACATTTATGGAAAAGGGAAGTGACTGACCCGAAGTCACAAGCAGGAGGGAATAGTACAAACCTTAGCTGTACATTCATCATTAAAAAGACAACTTTAGCCAAAGTTTGCTATTTAAGTTCTGTTTTCTAAACCCAATCCTGAGCCCGAGGCAGGTCCTATTTTGTGATCAGCTAAACATCTCTCAAGTGAAACCCTCTGCTCCCCTTAAGGTTCACCCCAGGGTCATCACTGGGAGGCAGAAGGACCTAGTGATCATCCCAATGCCTGCAGGATCTGCCCGGCAGAGATTTCTGCACTGCAGCCAGTACGTGTAAAACCCTGTCATGGATGCACACCCTGGTGTGGGTGGGAAGCCCAGCACCACTGCCATTAGTGCACAACCAAACCCTTCCCACAGGCTGGAGCCAGAGCTTTGTCAGCCTTATACAGCTCACAGCACAGTGGTACAAACCCCACCATGCTCTGCTGTACCTCGGTACAAAAAAAACCCATGT
Source organism: Anthoscopus minutus (assembly GCA_013399455.1). Lineage (NCBI taxonomy): Eukaryota > Metazoa > Chordata > Aves > Passeriformes > Paridae > Anthoscopus > Anthoscopus minutus. Next base: position 288,113 of record VWYI01020241.1, read on the forward strand.
GTTTTCAGGTGCTTTCTGCTCCACAGAGGGGCTCATGGCCATCTCACAATGTTATGCAGTATGACTTCAGCACCAGGGTATCTGCAGACCTTCCCCATCTCATGTAGCTAGGTTGGATTTTAATGACCACATCCCTGTCACCCTCATTTATTGCCTCAGGGCAATGACTGGGGGATGTTTCTTGGATGCTTTTGCTTCCCCTGCTCCAAGCAACTGGCTCCAACCATGGCAAAGAGCTTGTTTACCATTTCAAAAGAAGAGTCCATCTCTCCCAAATGCCAGCATGATGTCATGACTCCTATTTGTCCCTAGGCAATGGTCTGTGCTACAGCAGTCCTTATGGATCCCTTGGGAGGCCAGGGGACTCTGGGCACAGTGAGGCTCTAAAGAAAAGCCCTTATCCAGGACTTCCTGGATTCCACATATTCAAGCACATCCTGTTGATAACACCTCTAAAAAAAGCCGCCTGGGGAGTTTGCTAACACATAACACTTTTAAAAATATGTATGCATACATACATATATATATTTATATATAACCACTGCAACAGGGATCCTAATTTGGTCATGCAGGAAGTGCTGGGATACCCTCAGGATGAGGCACACAGCAGGCTTTGCCCGTAGTGCAAAGCAGGAATGATGGGGCTGAGCAGTGCCTGGCCCTGCAGCCAAGTTTCCCTGGAATTTCAGCCAGGGAAGTCACGCCAACAGACATTTCTGTATGTGACCATTTCTGCTGGCCTTGGCTCCATCTGCTCTGCTTCAGGAGCTGTTGCTGTTTGCAGAGAGACTGGGTTGTTCCATGGTGATGAGCAGCCACCCTGGCAGATGACATCCCATCAAACATGTCACTTGCAAGGGGCTGGCAGCAGTGAAATCAGTTCTCTTTTAGTGCCTCACATTGCGACTCCTCCGCAAATATTGAGCCACTGACGGGGAAATAAACATCTCATCTGCTAAAGCCAAACCTGTAACTCATCTACAGCTGCATCCCTGCATTGTCCACAGCTGGATCTCTGTGTTCCCCTGCAAGCTGCTCTCACTCATCAGGCAGGTGGGAACATAGTGGTTCAGCACCATCAGAATAGAACACCAGTTCAAAAAAAAACCAGCAACAAAAGTGCTAAACATCTGCCAGATGTTCTCCTGCCATGCACCTGTTCAAGTGGGAATGGAGAGTAAAACCCATTGCTGCTCAAGTGCTCAGAGCTGAGCTATCCCTGAACCTGCAGGATGCCAGCACAGAACTGCAGCCTCTCTGCTCCCCAGGCAGTAGTTTTCTTTTCAGGATCCTCATCATCACCACTACCAAATCACCAAGTCGTTAAAAGACCTTGTTAATATTTACTGGAGAAAAAAGTTCTCCAGAAACTACATTTAACACAAAGCCAAAAATATACCCTGGGATTTATGACCTGAAGAGTCAGAGAGAGGCACTGAGCCAAAGAACACATTTGTTCTCTACCTCACTTCAGAGCTTTCACTGCCCAGAGAGGTCGATGTAGAGGGAAGTGTGGGAGTAGTGGTGGCCAGGACCAGGACCAGCTCTGGCCTCCGAGATGGGATGCACCAGCTTGGAGCAAACAGGATTTGTAGTCACCAATGCCTCAGATTCCCCTCAGGCACCCATCTGTTTTCTGGGAAGAAAAGCTAAACCCTTTGGGAATGGACCTGGGCACATCCTGAGTCTAACTGGGGGAAAAGGGCCTCAAGCCAGTGCAAAATCAGATTTTCCCAGTTTCCACCTTTATGCATCGCACCTGACCTGTGCCCTTCCATCATTAACCAAGTATTTGGGGCAGATCCACATAAAGAGACGGAAAATGGGAGATCTTCCAAGGTTTATGGTGCAAAGTTCAGCTGAGTCTGATGTTGGCTGTCGTGTTCCTAGAAATCATGCCGTGGTCCTCTGGGACTTTGGGTGGAGCAGAAGACCCATCCAAGTCCTAATCACTGCTCACACTGCCTGTTTTGGGAAATCCTAAGGGTGAAGTGCTGTCCAACAAGCTTAGACAGCAGCTTCCTACAACATGACCGTACAGGTCCCGCCCAGGTGGCGCGGGCAGGGCAGGGCCAGCGCGGCACCAGCCTGCAGCTCTCTGCCTTCAGTTCCCACATGTAAAATCAAAGCTTTTCCAAGAGGAACCTTGGCAAAGGCTGCAAACCCTCTTCCCTACGCCACAGTTCCCATCACAGCACTCCAGGGATCCACAAATCCCTTTCTGAAGCATCTGCAAATTCCCTAATCAAACCTCATCCTATGCTTGGGAGTGGACGAAGAGTGAAGCAGGTAGAGCTGGAGACTTGCCCTGCTGTCACCCTGTGTCCCTATAGAGGATGGCTGGAAGAGGATGAGCAAAGCTTCTGGGAGGAAAGAGACTGACATTTCCCATGGTACATCCATGCTGTGGAGTCCTCAGCACTCACCCTCCACCCACGCTCCCAAAATAGTCTTGGCTTTGAGGAGCTTGGCTACAAACCCAGCTGAGTGGCCACAAATCCCATCCCTGTCCATGAAGGCTGCTGGGCTTCAGTCCTGCCCCTGTTTTTGCTGCTGCCTTCAATCCTGCTGCTGGTTTTAAAAGCAACAGCATAAGCAAAACTCAGTGGGGTTTAGCGAGAACCAAAAAAACACAGGACTAAGCTGTGCAAGGACAAGGCAGAAGCGCTGCTGGGGAGGTGGCAGGCACAGACATGTGAAAAACTGATGTCCTAGATTGCTGGCAAGTCCAGAGATGAAAGGAAATTAACTGGATGGGAGGGATGCAAGTTCAGGGTCAGACTTAGCCACTAATTTCATGTTTGAGGGTTGGTTGTTTTTTATCTAAACTGGCTTGCTTGCTTTCTTACTTTCTTTCTTTCCTTATCATTTGAAAACCACGGAGAAACACAACAAGGTGAAGGCTTTGTTGTAAATTAAAAACAACTTTGAAAGGTCCGTTTAGAAACAACAAAACAAAAGGGAAGAGCAGGCAGAGCTGTGGGAGAGTGGCTTCCTCCTCACAGTCCTGCAGGCATGGGGGCAAGGTCACCAAAGAAAACCTCTGGTTTTGACCCCAAATAAGCTTTAATCAGAAACCCAGCAGGAAGGATCACACAGGTGCACTGCCAGACTCCAGGATGATGGCCACAGTGCTGGTTCTTGGGTCCCTGCCTCAGTGTCCCCAGTTTCAATACTGATCTCCCTCCCCAGGCTCCTTTTATATTGAGGGCTGCAACAGCAAAGGCTTCAGGGGAAAAAGAGCTTTGCAAGTGTCTCTGGGAAGCACTAACAACCGTGAAGGGTAAGGAGAGAGAAAAGCTCTGACACCAGCACCTCCCATGGCTCCAGAGCCAAGTGCATCCTCCCTGGATGCATCCCAAGACAGTGACACACCAGCAGAAGGAACTGCCTGGAAACTGCTGCATTAGCAGCACACTCCAGCCCAGTGGGCAGTGCAACCACTGGGGAGCACAACGAGGGTTGTGTGTCCCACCACTGTGGGCAACCTGCAGGGAGACTCCAGCTCCCCCTGCCTCGGGAAGAGGCCAAGGAGGCAGAGCACAAAACCTGTCCAGCTCCAAACACCTTGAGCAAAGTGTGGGTTAATTACCACCAGCTCTGCACATCCCCCTCAGGCTTGCCCGGGAGATCTTGCCTCTGGGGCACCAGATAGCTACTGCTTCTCTGCTTCAGGGGATTCCTTTCTCCCTGCCACAGGCAGCGTAAAAGTCCCACCCAGCCCCATCCCAGATGGAGAAGGGCAGCATTAGATCAACCACCATGTGCCAGAGCCCTGAGACAGACAAACAGCCTCCAGATGGACAGTCTGCCCAGAAACGTGCTGGCCCCAGCTGGCTTTTCACTGCTCTAAGAAGCCTCACTGCCTGGCTGAGGAGTCAGCAGCCCTGTTCCTGAGCTTCCCTTCAAGTCCCAAAGAACTCCAGATGCCGTTTGGTCTTCAGCCTGCCCTAGTGCACCTCTGCAACCAGGGCTGCTTCTTGAGACTCATGTCCCAAACACTTCTCCCAAGCAACCCTGAACTGCAGACTATGGGCAAATGGTGCTTCCAGGGAAGGGAGCATATTCCTTCTTTTTTCAAGCCTTTCCAGCCTTGTAATCATCTAAAGAAGGGGGGCTGCAGAAGGAGGGTGCTGGGAAGCAGAGTCCTGGGGCACTAGCCCCACTCTCTCTGTGCTTCCTGCTGGAGCCAAACCCCAGCTGGGCTGTCCGTGAGAAACGGGGTTATTGGCTGCTGATCCCAAACAGAACCTAAAGGATAGAAAATTCCAGGAAATGAGCCAAGACAGAATGCTGGGAGGGGATCAAGGCCCAGCACATGGGCTGGGGGAGCTTCAGAGAAGCCCTGGGCTCTCAGCAGCATCTCCCTGCTGCCAAACCTCCCCTGTGCAAACTCCCCTGGTGCCGAAGAGACCCATGAGGGCACCCGTGAGCACAAATCCCTGAGCAGAGCAGAACTCAGACCCTCACACTCCAGCTGGGGACAGCTGCCAGCAGGAAGCTGTGCTGGTGCTTCCCCCAGCTCACATGGTGCTTGGAAATCCCCACCTCGTGAGAAACAGACCTGGATGGCTGCCAGGAACAGGACTGCTTACACTCACCCTACAGATGTCCCCTGCTGTCCCCCTGCTCTGTCCTGCTCCTTGCTCTGCCTCCCTGCCATGCCACCAGCAGAGGAGCAGCTCTCTGGCCCAAAGGCACCAATAAAGATTTTCCTGGATCACACAAGACACCTCCAAGCAGAAAAGCAAAACAGCATCTCTCCAGGTTAAAGGCAACATGTCCCGTCCACTTTAGGCATGATACCCAGCGGGTTGGGGGCTTTTTGGGGATACCTCATTCCTGGGAGCTGAGATCCCTCTGCTACTACCAGTAACGTGCTGTGAGCCCTGAAAAGAAGTGTCCAATGGCCTCAGTGGTGTCCAACAGCTCTGGTTCAGTCCCAAGGGTGATTACTCTCTTGTCAGAACCGTAATTCCAAACATCGGGAGCTCCAGGCCTGCGAGCTCAAGGAAGAAGACGAGAGGAGATAAGCCAGCTGCGGAAAACCCATCCCTGCCGCTTGCTTTCACCCAGTTCCCCCGCCCACAACCTTCCGCCCTCCTCCGACACCGGCAGAGCCGCTGCCGGGGCTGTCCCGTTCGGCAAACGCGTGTGCTGCCTTCCCCTGCCTGTCCCCAGGCCCCCGAGGGACCCCTTTTCCCTGCGCATTCCCGGTCATCCGCACGGATCTCTGCCCAGCATCCCCAAAACAGCCTCCCTGGTATTTACACACTGGCTGCTGGGCTGGGACACCCCAAAGGAAGGGGAAGAGCCTTCTGCAGGCGTCCATGGCCCGGCTGGGTGAAGAATTGCTCTTTCCTAGGCTAATGCCAACTCAGGTCTTGCCCATCCCGAGCTGGAAAGCACCCCAGGAGCATCCTCCTGTGCGGTGCTGACATTTTACTTCCCAGGACTCACCTCATCCCCCGGCACGGCGGATCCCACTCTCAAATCCCTCCGCTGAACTTTCTGATCTTATTCAGGAAAAACGAAAAAAAAAAAAATTAAAAAAGATAAAAAGTCCAAGCCAGGCTCTGTTTCGGGACTATTGGCAGTTTGGGGATCGCAGCAGCAACAGCGGCAGGGAGAACTGCCTCGCTCCAGCGCTCACAGGGGTTTCGTTAGAGAAACCGGGGCCGAGGGATTTTCTCATGGTCAGTGATGTCACATCCTGACCCTGCCGGCAGCTCCAGCTGTCCCTGGAAAACCCGCCTGGAAGCGGCCCTGACAGCCGCCACCATCCGCCGCCGTGCGCTCGCAGGCTCACGGGTGGGCACTCATCACCCCACACCACGCACCATTCCTGGATGCTGAGATCCTGCTTGGCGTGCAGTGCCGTGCCGCCGGCTGGCTCCGGCTTTCACAGGACAGCAGGGAGCTGGGGAAAGGAGATGAAACCCCGGAGTGTTTCCCCCTCCTCCCCCCATATTTTCACGGTCCCTCTCCCTTCATCCTTCCCTGCTCTGCACACACACACAAACAGCCGGGGGTTTCCATGTCAGGCCAAGCTGGATGCCATCCAAAATAGAAATGCCGGAGAGGGGAAAAGAAAGAAAAAGAAAAACTTTCTCTGCACAGAGCACTTACTTTCCGTCTCTGTCGGAGGTGGGGTGAGTTCTGAAGCGCGCTGCGGTATTTAAATCCTGCTCAGCAAAGGCAAGCCTGAGCCAGCACGCTCGGCGCCGGCAGGAGCGGCCAGCCAGCGTGGGACGGCTTGGCAGGAGCCGGGATCTGCTTTGGGGTCAGAGTCTCGGCTGGGGGTGGAAGCCCGGGGTGCACCGCACGGGTGGGTGTCGCAGCAGGGGGAGGCAGAGCATGGCCCTGACACTCACGGCTCCCATCCTGGCACGGTGACGTGTCGCTGCCAGGGGACGAGATGTGCGGTGCTCTGGCCTTAATGAAACGTCTGCAAATTGTTTGGCACCGGGACAGTTTTAGTGAGGGAAAGTTCCTAGACTTTCTTACGGGTGGGTTAAACTCGGGTCAAGCCAAGCGTTTGCAGGTTTGATGGGGCGAGCTGGGGAGTGGGGCACAGGACAGGGAAGATGTGGCTGATGGGCACGTTTGCATAAAGCTGGAGGGTTTAGGATGAGGGTTTGATTCCCTGAACCCTGCCTGGCATTCCCTGGTGCTGCAGCCATGGATTTACCTCCCAACCCTATGCAGCCTGTGCATCCAGCAGGATTCATCTCTGCAGGGTCCAGGCTCCTTTCCCCAGAACATGGTTTCTTAGCTGCAGGTGATGCAGGATTTGCTCTCGAGGTGCAATGTTCAGAGGCAGTCTTTAAAAATAAATTCATCCAGCAGCCTCGGGGGAGGTCAGCCCAGCCCTGCAAGGCATTTACTCTACTTTCCTCCCTCTCTCTGTGAGGCTGGTTTGGGGCAGGTGCAATAGAAACTCTGACACCTGCAGCAGTGTCTTATTAGAAGTGAACACCACAGAGTCCATTTCATCAGGCAGCAGCCACTGGTGGATCACTTTTGACTGGAGCTGAAGGGAACTGGAGCTTGCACACTCCAGAAGCCCCTTGCTCTTCTGCCTGTCCCCATTTGGGACATGGCTGAAGGGCAGGTCTGGAACCAGGAGACAGGAGAAGGACACACCATGGACATGCAGGATTCATCTGTGCTCTGCATCCATTACAGCATGAGATAGCTGAGGCCTCTCACATCTACAGAAAAGGTAAAACCTTGAAGTGCCCTGCACAGCTGTTGAGGCAGGAGGAAAGCACAAGCTGTCAAATTCATCTGTCCAGCTGCTTCCCACCAGCACCATCATCTAACCCAGTACAACAGCCATAACCTCAGAGCTGAACTCTGTGTGTGGATCCTCCCTGGACCTGCACGCTGAGCCTTTTCCACACACACCAGCCTTGCCCTGCTCATGAGTGAATCTCTCACAGTCATTGCAGGTATGTCAAAGTAACAGCCCTAAAATCAGGATCTAGCTCAAGTGGTTCAGCAGACTCTTCTTGGTCACTGGCAAACCAGCCACATTCCTGACTCCAGCAGGTTCAGGCGAAGTCTTTTCTCATCCCCAATGCTGGATGCTCATAACAGCCACCCCAAGTCCCAGCAAGGGCTGAGCAATGCTGCTGTCCTCCATCCTGGGGACCTGGGATGCAGGAAACAACAAAATGTCCTCAGACCTTGTGAGTGGGAGTTGGAGGTCTGTGGAGCAGATGCAACTCTCAACAGCAAATGCCAAGCCAGGAGGAAACTTTCAACTGAAATCCCTGCAGAAAATGGGCAGAAATCCAAAAGTGAGGGGCCTTGGCCAAATAGCAAAGATCCAAAAGGCAACTCATAGCCAGGATTTACATCCAGTCAGGATGGAGCCAAAATACTTGGAGGCGAGATGGGGTCCTTCCATCCTCAACAGTCTGGAGCCAAAGGAGAGGGGCCAGGAGAACAACAAGAGGGCTGGAATTACATCAGCTGCAGCCCCACAAGACCACGGGGTGAGCAGCGCCTCCTGTTCAGGGACCTTCCCCTTGCATGAGGTTTTGGAAACCTCAGAGCAAAGAGCCCACGGTGCAAAGCCAGCCGGTATCCCAGCTGTGGGGAGGGGGAGCACGGGTCACTTGGGAGAGAGGAAACTGTCCGAGGGACAGGTCTGGGGAAGGAGGGATGTGTTATTGTGAAGAGGGCATTTGTCTGCCCTGGAGGAAGGAAGAGGGGAATGCTGGCCTCGCTCCTGGAGGCAGGTGCATGGCTGAATTTATCGGGGGAAGGAAGCAGGGACGGAAGCGAGCCCGGAGCACTGGGCGGTTCCATCGGAGCTCACGGGCCGCCACGGGAAGAGGCCCAGGACAGCGAAGCAGCTGCGCAAGGCTTGTCAGGACATGGCTGCACGGGGGTGAGGGTGGGTGAGCCCCCTGCCAGCCACTGGGCTCTCACACAATACCCTGCACAGCACCTCGTGGGCGCAGGCACTTCAGCAGCCAGGGAGATGCATGTTCCCAGGCAGGGCTTGAAGGCTGTGAATGTCTGTGCAGACCTGAAGACAAAGCCAAGGAAGCAGTGGGTTTGCTCTGGCTATTCCCACAGAGGAATAGGACGTGTCCAGAAAAGTTGCCTCGGCTATGCAGTGTCGGGAACACTCAGTTCCCCTGCTCTGCTCCACCGTGTCCTGCACAAACTCACGGACAGGGAGTGAGAACTTCTTCAGCCATGGATCTGAGGGCACTGGAGTCTTGCCATTTTCTAGGGCACAGGAGAAAAAGCCAGGCACAGATGAAAAAGCACTGGAGTCATCATTTTAAGGGAGGATGAGCACGTTGTCATCAGTCTGCACTTTCTTGATTGATTCGACTGCCACCTTCCTCCCTCAGGAGCAGGATGGGCTCTGGGATTATTTCCCCAGGGTGACAGGGGCAGTGGGCAAGTCAGAGGCTTGAGATGCTGGTAGCACAGAGCCTCTGACTGCAAAACTTGCTCCACCACTCCTAGTGGGAATTCCTGCCACATCCCGGTCCTGGGCTCTCCTCCAGCTGGAGGCAGACCACAGCCAGCTCTGAGGGGGCTCCTACAGTACCTGTTTCAGCCAGCAAGTCCTTGCTGCAGAATGCTGCAGAGGCTGAGGTTTACATGGGGCCACTGGGAGCCTTGGGCTTCTTTTCCCTGAACGTGTCCATTTGACGGCTACTAAAACCAGACACATCCATCTTGGGAAGATCCTGGTGCAAAAAAGACTGGCAGTTAGTAAAACATGCTGGGAAACTCTGCAGGATGTTTGCCCTCCCCGAGGTAGCTCAGGTGAGATCTAGGACATGGGGCTGGTGGAACCATGAACTGAACTCAACGCAGCCCAGCTCGTTATGGACCATACAGGAGCAGCCTGAGCATCTCTATGGCTCTCAGCACACAACTCACCAAGTTCACAAAGCTGAGCAGAGAGGCTGCGTGTGTGCCGAGCTCCGAATCGGGAGACAAACCTTCCCTCTAGCGGCTGCATGGCACATGAACCGCACAGCCACCTTCCTCTGTGACCTCTCTCCCCATGCCAAGCCGAACAGCATTATTTTTCACCAGCCCTAAGGCTCAGCACAGGTCCTAAGGACATCAAAACTTAAAATTCTGTGTGAGTTTTTAGTGCCTTAAAACTGGTGCAGCTGCAGATTTGCGCTAATCCAGACAGCCCTGGGGGTTTGTGTCCACCCTGCAGCTTGTAGTGCCCATCCATGCCTGTGGTCAGCCTGTGCCATGGCTGTGCCAGGCAGCCCAGTTCATGTACAACTGTGTCCCAGGCACTGGAGAAGCCACACAGCCAGAAATCACTGCTGGTTTCTGCAGTGAGGGTGGTTTCCAGAGCCAGCTCTTCAGCTGGTTACTCCCCCTTGCAGCAGTCATTCACTGGGACAGAGGATTAGACCTAGAGATTCTGTTGGACGTTTTTATTATGGGTCTTTTATCCCAGTTTCAGGCTCATCACTGGCCATTTCTGCCTTTTTTAAAGCCTTGAAGGTGTTCTTATTTTAGGAAAAAATCACATGATGGGTTGAAAAAAACACCACTCGAAATTGCAGTTAGTGGTCTCTACCGTTTTATACCTGACAATTTGATCTTTTTTGCTCATAAAGAGGCTGAGGTGTAGATTTGGAAGCCTTAGATTTCACTCTCTGGGATGTTACATTATAGCTACATCTACGACTTCTTCAAAGCAGGAAGTGAATAATTAATCAAAACAGCCCTTCTAGCAGCTAAGGAAAAGTGATAAATGGAGCATGAACACTATAACCCAGAAGTAGAAATGCCTTTTAATAAAGGTGATTTGCTGTTCAGATTACCTATCCATGCCTCCTCTGACTGATTATTCCCCTGCTCTGCAGACTGCTCTGTGCACACTCAGTGAACTGAAACCAAAAGACATTACCAGGGAGCAAGACCATCTCCTTTCAACAAGGCCCCAAGAGAAGATCTGCCTCTTCTAGAAACATCCTGCAATTTCCTGAATGGACAGGAATTCCCACATCTAAGAGTGGTGAAGCAGACCTCAACATAAAACTGCACTGTGTAGCTTTAGTGCTCAGTTGAAGTGTTCATGTCATAAAATCAGAATGGGCTGGGTTGGAAGGGATCTTTCAAAGGCCATGTAGTGCAAAGAATGGGCTGAGAAAGTACAGAGTGACAGTGGACATTCAGCAATGGGATCCTACAACGACACAGAAAAAGGTGCTGCAGGAAACCTTCATAACTCATCACAGCTTCATATCAGACTGTGGTCAATGAAGAAAATTGATACCAGCCATGCCCTCCAACAGAGACAAACTGCAGATCCTTCTTTCCCCTCTTTGTCTGGCAAACGAGGGAGTGAATGCTTGCCAGCTCCAGCAGGCTGATAAGGTGCAATGTGGCCCAGAGATAATCAGTGCTAAGGAAGAGTTAGTGCTGGGGGTTTGGTGTAGACATGGGAAGTATTTCAGTGTTGCTCCTGGAAGCTCCAGGCTGTCCTGTGTCCCCCTGTGCAGTGGTGGCGGTGCTGGTAACCCCCACAGGCTGTGCATCACACTGCTGAGGTGCCCTTGGCCATGGATGTGCTGCCTGCCTCTGCTGGGAATGAACACAAGAGAAGCTCAAAGCATCAGTTTTGGGATTCTTTTGCTGGGGGTAGGTTTAAAACTCCCAATCTGCTGCAGTCTTTAAAGCTAGGCTCTTACCAACACTGCTATGTTAAAGCAGCTCTGCATGTTCATACCAAAACATTTTTTCACTTGACAAACAAGAAGCTGGCTGGTGACTCTCTGTCACTATGCCACTCCATCTTTCCTTTATTATGGATAGTGCCTTTCCAGAAGTGGGAACTAAAGTTATTTTTTGTTCCTTCAAATGCCATTTGTGAGTTGGATGACTAGATGCCAGCCTGAGAAAATATAAATCTGTAAAACAGGCAATGATTTCTCTACACTATTAAAAATATACTAAAAAATAAAACCAAGCTCAAAAACAACATCTCACAGACAGAAACATCACAACAGAAAACAATTAATATATCAATTAAGAAGCAGAAAATTCCCAGAACAAATCTAGCGACTCTGTTTTTTTAATCCTAAATAAAACTCAGCCCACAATATGTATCTGTGTAATAAACCTCACAAAGAAACAAAGAGGTGTCTGTCTCAGATCATTGCTCCTATTCTTTCTTTCTGATGGACAAGCCTGCATGAATTCCACACAGATTAAAAAGCACTGAACCATGCAATTATAATGGAGGAGAGCATTTAAAATGTGTTTACTGAGAAGAAACATTGGTTGTCATCTCTTTCCTGATGTCAGTACAGCCCGTTACATAGTTCTCCTTCTGCCACTTTATTTCAGATTTCCAAAATCCAGCAGGCAGCAGGAAGTTACAGGACAGGGAAAATGGCTCTTTCTGATGAAGTAACACTGAAGTACTGGGCTCCATCTTCTGGCAATTAGTTACTGTTTTTCAAATGGTCCAAGTCCTCATCTTGCATCAGTGCCAGACAGGCTTGACTGTCACTCTTCCAGGATGTCTGCAGACTCTTTCTGTGACCAAATCCAAGTTGTAAAACAGAAGGCACTGAACCACTCCTCCTAGGGCCCCCTGCCTGCTGCTGGCTCCTTTCACCACAGGCCAGGCTCTATCACTTGTCAGAAGCCTGCCCAGGTCTCAGTTCTCTTCCAATCCCGCTTTGCTCAAGCTCTGCTATAACTGACATGTATTTAAATTCACTGGATCTGTGGTTGAAGGTCTCCACTAATCCGTAGGTCTCGGAGCGCTCCGTGCCATAGAACAGCTGCACCTGGTTGGCCAAGCACTGGGCATCATGGACCACCTGGGAGTGAAAACAGAGCTGTTACCAGCAGGGTGGGGCTGTGCCAGTGTCCCACTGGAAAAGAAATGCCACAGTCCTACTCACCATGTGGCTCAACTCCAAGTCACCTCAGTTCAGCAAATCTCTTAACAAACCACCTCCCTGTGGCTCCTGACCTACTTAAACACTTCAGCACCGTGTGTTTTAGCAACTCTCCTGCTATGCATCTGCCTCAGAGGTCAAGTGATCTCTGCCCACTCCAAGATGCACCAAGTCCTCGTTTTTCCCTTCCTACAGCTGACCTAGTTGCAAAGATTGATTGCTTGCTCTGAGATCCAACAGGGAAAAAGAAAAGTATTATCAATTACTCCACTCATTGTTTCAGAAGGGGTGTCAGGAGGTCAGTTAGAGAAGGGATATTTTAATCATCCTGGTCCACCACTACAGTGCCCAGTGCCACCAGTCCAGGCACTGGTACAATTATGCCAATAATGGTGTGCCCACACAGAGGAAAAAGAGCACAGGTGTGCACAGACCGAACACACAACTCTGGAGTCTCCTGCTTTGACAAACGGGATTAAGCTTCAAAACACTGTTCTAACTTCTTTTCAGGTAGCAACAGCTTCCATTCAAATTTGCTTCTGTTATTAAGAAAAACAGAAGCTTTGTTCTTCAACAAAAATCAAACTATAATTCCCAAATTAAAAAAAGAGAATGCATAAGCTGAAATCACCAAAGACTGATGATTCCCTTCTGGCTAACCCTAGCCTTAAGTACATTAGGTTAAAGAAAGACAGTGGAGACCATTCTTTGGCAAAGGGTCTTTGAAAGGCTTCACTGTAATTTCATTTTAATTCAAAACTGTAGGAGGAGTTGCAGCATAAAATGAAGGAAGCCAATGAGCAGGCTTCTCTTACCAAGAACTTTGAGTCCATTTCTGCTGTCATTAGTACTATCCCTTTCTCCTTCTGCAGATCAGGATAGTGGTACAAGACCAGCTGGCTTGGAGCACTTTCACCTTGGGTCTGAAGGAGACAAAGAAACCTGTCAGTATCCCATAAAAACCTTCACTCCGCTGCAGATTTGGGTGCTTGACTACAAAACTTTGAGCATTAACTGCTAAAGAGGCAGTTACTTCCCAGGGCTTAAGGGTCAGTTCTAATTAGAAGTTCATTATTCTTGGTATTTGCAGAAAACAAGGGATTTGCAGAGTTAGGGGTTCTTTTTCGTCGACTAAAGACCATTTGGCATTTAAAACAACCCACAATTTTTAGGAAGATATTTCATCTTACAGCATCTACTACTATTTTAAGTAGCTTGTACAAACAGTTCTGAAAAGCTTGGCTCTTCCTCATGTTTTGAAACTACCGAATTTCTACCTCATTCTCTTCTACACTAGAGAGGCACTTCATACCCATAACTTTACTAATTTACCTGCAACTAATGTACAATTAAACCATAATTGATAACAGCTTTTGTCATGATAATTCTTTTCAAGTTAAGCTAGACAACCTGTTGGCTAAACTGTTTAGTAAATACCATATATTGCAATATGCTGATATTATCTATTTCTGGATCCTAAGTCAATTTTGCACTTTTTATCTCAAACACTCACCTGAACATTTATCAGGGAAGTGAAGTGTAATTCTGTTCCAGACCACTGCCCCACGAAGAACTCATAGCCTTCTTTTCTTGGCAAAGCATATAGAAACTGCAGAGAAATGATAAAAAAAAAAAAATCAGTTTTCCCTTACATAGTACAAAATGATGCCTGTGTCACACTGGCCTCCAGCAGTAATACTTTAAAAGGTTTCTTTGCCCTACCACAAGTGACAGCAAGAACTAGACCTCAAAGCACACAGTAAAGCAGAATTACCATTTCAGTATTAATTCATTAGCAAATATCTTGACAAATACTTTTAACAGTACTTTGAGACATAAAAAGAGAATGGAGAACAGTCACACTCTGACCTTTTTGTTCTCACTTAGAAAACTAACAACAGAAATGGTCAAATATAAGATAAGAAGCAGAGCATTTAATCCTGTCATTTTATCAGCTGCTCCAGAACAGGCAGCAAGCATCTTCCCTCTAGACATTTACTGCCTGTCCAGCTCCCCAGGCTACAGACTTGCTCGTTTACCCACACCAAGGGAAGGACAACATGGGAGCAGAAAAACTTGCAGGCTACCTGGCTGGATCACAGTGCACTGTACAGAAATGCACTTCAGGCTATAAATAACTTCCCAATCCCCAAGTAGCCCAGGAAGCCAGATACATTTGATCTTGTTCTTGGCAAGTGAAGTAGGTAGGACTCCATCAAGCCAGTAAAAGTCTCCATTCCCTGGGAGATTCTGTGCTGCTGTTCTCTCAACCCTCCCTCTCTTCCACCTGGATCAAACTGTTTCATACATATGAATAGGCACTGCTTCATCTGAGCACTAGGACAAGTGTTTGAACACCTGGATTTTACTAATCAGGCTGATAAAATGAGTATAAACACAGGAGGGTCAAAATAATGATTTTTAAGTTAAGTAATTAGTCTTAAAAGTCTTTCAGGCTTTTGAAGAAAAGCATTACAGCTCTACAACCGCACACTGCTGGACATACCGATGGACAGTTCTGGGCTCTCTTCCACATCAAATCAAACTTGTCTGCCTTTGGGGAAGGAGAAAAAGAAGTTCAATTTTCGTAACACAAACGTGGATGCAGAGCTGTTCACCTCATTAACCTTTAGAGGGTACAGCTTCCATCTGGAGAAGGTCCCACAGTGGGGACAGATGGCAGTGAGTGTGTGAAAAGCCACATTTTGTTCCTATTTACCTAAAACTCATCAGCATCCCATTTTAACGAGGCTGTCTCTAAGATGCAGCAGTAAAATCCCTGGATCCAGAGCTTCATACCTTGGATGTGGGGGCCCCAAGCCTGAAGCTTACATTACATCCTCTTTCAGTAATTGCTCCAATGCATCATGTAGTGTCAACAGCTCAGCGAGACAACACATGCCTGGCTCCAAATTGTGGATTTACATCATTGTCATCTGTTCTTCAGTATAAAAATGCAGCCCATATACACACTCAATAACATACTTATTGCTTAGGTTTAAATTAAAACCACAACCCTATTTGGTCAGCCCTAATGAAATCTGGAAATCTCATTCACATATTCTCTGTTTCCCCAAATATTTTGCGTATTTTTTTTTTTTTGCTTCCCAGCACTATATTAATATCTACTCTTAGATGCTCACGAAAGAAAACTCATGCCATTCATCAACAAGAAATTCCTTTGTGTGTACTTTTGAGCATGGGAGAATTATGAAAGGCCTTTCTTCTGGCCAACAAAAAGCTTCTGGCAAAAGACAAAGGGTTTTTTTTCCTCAACGACACCAGGAACTACTTCCTAATATGCCTGGGATCTGGTTTGCATTGAAGTCTTAAAAAGCTTCCAACACTCTTCCTAACACAAGCACAGTGCCCAGACCCACTAATGAAAGACCTACATCAATTTAACTGGAGTCCCTGGCTTTGGCCTTCTGCTACAGTAGAAGTGCAAGCCAAACTATTTTCACAACATCTACATGTTGGGAAAACTGAAATATGAGGCTGCTTGACTTCAAATCCCACACTTCCACTTTCAGAGCATACAGCACATCACACATGTAGAATACTGCCTCCCTCTGAATTCAGCTGCAGTTCAAAGGGCCAAATACAATTACAAATCAGACCCCAGATCTAGACGAGGTTTCAAGAACTCAAGGAACACACACTTGTGAAAAGAGAGATTAAAAGACTGCAATCACAGAATGACCCTGAAGAAAAGAATAAAGAGAAATCCCCAAAGTGAAAAAAGCCTGCTCTGCCTAATGCAAGCTAAGAACAATTAACATCTGGAAAAATCATCAGGAGTAAGGAGTATGATCTTATCTCAGGAAACACCCCGCAATCTCAAGAAAGACAGTGCTGCCAATAATTGTATGAAAGTAAGTCCTAAGTGATTAGCCACATGCAAGTTACCAGCCAAGTGCTCTAGGACTGCCACATTAACCTTGAGGCAGCTGCCTGTGCTGCAGGGAAGAGGGCAAAAAGACAAGCAACTCTGAGAAAAATAACTCTAAAAATACAAATGCTACTTAATAAACACTAGGGCCTTGCAAAAAGTGTTGGATGCTTGTATTAAAATAAGCCTGGAAATTCCAGCCATGTGTGCAGAAAAAGATCCTTGATTTACTGAGACTCCTCTGAATGAGAAAAAAAGGGGCATGCATTTCTGAAAACAAAAGGTTTTGTTTGGGGCAATAAAATCACTCAGCCCAGAAAGTAAGTGTGTTCTTGAAACTTCACTTTTCTTTAATGACTGCTTTTAAAAGCAACAGAATCTCAGTTGGTAAGGAAAGCTTTGCATGCTGGCTTTTCAAGTGCAGAACTACAGAAGAACTACTTACAGGAATAACAGCATAAACTGTGTCTTTTGCAGAAAAATACTGATTCCAAATCTGTAGGAAACAAAGAAGATGAGACACAGTTAAAGTCCAGCATTTAGCAGCAATGTCAAATGCTTTAAAGTGTCAATTAACCTTTGTAAGCACTTTGGGAAGTCATTTTTCAATCAAGCCTGACTGACTTTCCTGCAACATATTTCTCCAAAGGTTCCAGATGTAGCAAAGGACAGATTCCAACCAGGTAACAGAAATCAGCAGTGGGCTCAGAGGTGGCTCAGCATTTATTAACCATCAGAAGTGCTTCTCACATTTTTCCCAAAAATCACACTAAGGACTTTTGGTTGGCTTTTTTGATGGTGGTGATTTTTTTAAATAAAGTACATACAGAACATTTTCACAGAAGACAAGTCTTTGGATGCTGCTGCTCTGTGTTAACAGCCTTTTTCTTCACCACAGCAGGATAGCAATAGCCAGTGTACCTGTACCTCCCACCACATCCTAGGAGCACTTACCTAGATCGAGGCAACTTTATCTTCTCCTATGGATACCCATGTGAATATGCTTTTTGTAAATGAACATCCACAACTGTGTTTTATTTTTCAGTCTAAGTAAAATTTCCATCCTTACAAATAGTTACTATTAAGCACAGATGTGAAGCAAAGTTTATTCCATTTAAATCCATCACCTGTGTTATCTCCTCTGCTGTTTTCTCTTTCACCATCTCAACATTAAGAATTGAATCAAGTGTCTGAAAGAGAAAGCATAAAGAATCTGGCATGATGGCAGTTCTCTGACCTTTTAAGAATCCAGAATGAATGGATGCAATTACAGAGAACAAAATCAACCTAGAGGAACTTGTTTCAATTTATAGTGTTACTTAGTCCCTTTAATTGCCAAATAAAATATAGCAGCAACACACTGAGAAGCTGATTCACACAGTGAGGCAGAATAGATTCTTTCACACACATGCTTTGCTCCAGTTGTGGCAATCTCTGCTGAAGCTGCAAGAGGACCTGCAGCCTTTTGCCTTCAGCCATCTCAAAGACGTACTCTTTGGCAGATTTACACTGAAGATTTACCAAAATAAAAGAATGTGAAATAGAATTCTCTTGTCCCTGGGCTGTAAATGTATTTCCATGCTGTAAAAGGAGCTTAACCTCGTCCATTTCATGTTCAGAACAGATGCCCCAGCTGGGAAGAATTTCCGGGGTGTCACAGAGAAAGAACAGCGTAATAAAAACCCAGAGTGCCAGGAGTTTTAAGGCTGAACGGGATCCCAACAGTAAACCAAGATCTTACACTCAAATGCAGCACAAGGAACACCATGTTTATATCAAAGTGTTCTTGACTGAAACACTGACTAGGGAAATACAAGTTAATCCACACCCTTGCCTTGCCACCATGTCCCCTCCTAACACTTGGGTTCATTTCCCTTACCTTATCCTTTGTGAATCCTCCCTTTGATGTCTTGCTGCCCAAGCCTTCTGCCTGCAAGAAAACATTCTTCTTTAGTTTTACAGCTGATGCTTCAACATCATTGATTTGCCTTCCCTGCCACACATAACCTGACTGCCGACAAAAACTTCTGAGTGGGAGCTTGAGATACTTGAAGATCACTGCAGTCTATCTTTAATAAAATAAGTGATTGATTAGGTGAAGTAAATAAGATTAGTAACTCAATGTGAATTTCAAGGCCAGAAAGGATTAGTAAAAAAAAACCCTATTATGCATTTTGGATCCAATATCATTTGAACAGTTTTCTTGCATTCACTAAAACATGATAAATATAGGGTTGTGTCACTCCTCTGGCCAAACTAATCTGGAACTAATCAAATTTAAGCAAGGTTTCAAGCAGGGAACTTACAGTCTGAAAAATAATACAGAGTACAGAACAATGCTTTCAGCCATCACACAGTGACATTTCAGAACTCCTACTGACAGGGATACTTCAAGTTTGTAACATTACGCTGATCCCATAGGAATAATATTAAAGCTTCACTGTATGTGATTTACAAAGAAAATTTGCCTTGCCTTTTCCTCCATGCATCTGATAAACTCTCCTTGTTTGGAATGTCCCACAGGCTGCTTTTTCACTTCATTCCTTTTTTCCATACGAGATTCAAACACATCTGGGCTGGACCTGAATTGGAACAGGGAGTGTTAACAGTACAACAGAGCAATAGAACAGCTTGAGTTGGAAGGGACCTGTAGGGATCATCCAAGTCCAACTCTCTGCTCCTTGTCCAACTGGACAGAGGTGGCAATGTGTAAAACATTCCAGTTTGCTTTTAAATAATCTTAAATCTTCAATTATGACAACAAACAAGAAAAATCAATCCACAGTTAAGAAAATTTGAAAGCTGTTGCAGAATATCTCCTGTGACCCAAGGCTTTGGATTTGTTTTTGGCACTAGATTCCAACAAGACCAGGCTGGATGGGGCTCTGGGCAACCTGTCCTAGTGGAAGTTGTTCTGCCCATGGCAGGAGGGTTGGAAGTGGTTGATCTCTGAGGTGCTTTCCAACTCAAGCCATTCCATGGTTCTGTGAGTGAGTCAGTGAAGTCTTTTGCTTCATTGATTTATATCGCTAAATAAGGTAATCCATCTTTATCAGGATAATTCAAAACCATGATTTTCCTGTGGGCTGTTCTGATTGTGGCCTTGCCAGCAGATGGACTTACACATAAAATACGACTGAACTTCTGCCTACTCATCTTCTGTTCAAATCCTCCTTTATAATAGAGCAGAAGACTAAAAGTTGGAATACTCTTTGCTTGCTCCAGTGGTTTCCAAAGTTGAAATTCAAATCTGTTCCAAAGGTTAACAAAGGGGGAGAGCAGTGCTGGGTGATTAACATCCTTTGGCCTTTTAAAATGTTTACTATGATACTGATTCCTGTTCTTAAAATTTTAATTTAATCTTCGCAAAACTATCTCTTATCAAGCTGACCACGTTGGGAGACAACCCTCACTGACCTGGTGTTAATTATATGTGAATTTCAATTAGGCAATTCGCCTAAACTAATCGAGTTTCTCATGAGAGGGACAAGCTAAAACACAATGACATCTCTCTTTCATGAAAGAGCTCCCCGGGCACGCCCTTTTCGCAAAATACAGCCCGCCCATCCTCGCCCCGTGGCCACCTCCCTCAGGGCCCACCTCCGCAGCTCCTGGATCTTGTGCCGGTACTTCCCGTAGAAGGGATTCTCCTCCAGCGCTGCCTCTCC
>VWYI01020241.1:308159-324753 GCA_013399455.1 Anthoscopus minutus
CAGATCCCGCTGCCGTTCCCTGCCCCAGCACACCTCGGGCTGGCGGTGCCAGCATTCCCCGGGCCGGTGGTGCCAGCAGCCCGAGCGGCCGGAGCGCGGCGCGGCTCCACAGGGCCGCCCCCAGGCCCCAACCCTGGCACAGCGGCCCCGCCATGGCTGCGCTCCCCTCAGCCCGGCCCGCGCTCCGCCCTCCGCTCCCTTCACCCCTCCCTGGCTCCGCTCCCCTCAGCCCGGCCCGCCATGGCTCCGCCCTCCGTTCCCTTCAGCCCTACCGGCCATGGCTCCCTGTTCCCTTCAGCCCTGCCCGCCATGGCTCCCCGTTCCCCTCAGCCCTGCTGCCCTCATCCCTGCCCGCCATGGCTCCCCGTTACCCTCAGCCCGGCCCACCCCGTTCCACCTCCCCTGCCAGGAATCGGCCGGAGGCGCAGGCTGGAAAGGAGCTTTATTGACACACAAGTCTCGTTACATGGTGGAGCGCCGAGGAGCGAACAAGCGCGGTGGGCACGGCCCTGCTGCCGGCGCAGGCAGGTGACGGCAGCGGGAGGTACAGTGATCACCCAAACGCACAGGTACAGCCCGAAAGCGAACCCAGGAATCACGGCACAGCAGCAAGTCTCGGCAGAGCTCTTTTCCTGTTACTCTGACAACTTCATTGCTTTTGATTTCACTCAAATTTCGCCTTTATCTCGCTGCCCAAAGCATCTAGCCGCCCCTCTGGTACCCAAGCAGCAGCTGCACGGGTTAGGGCAGGGAAGTGATCCGGAGTGTATTTACTACACTCACGGCTTTTCATCTGCACTGGGAGAGGAACCCTGCCCACGCCTGGCATCAGGGCTGGATGCATGATGCAGTGGCATAGCAAATATTGCACAGGGATGGGGCCGGTGCTCCCAGCCTGCAGCACAGAAAAGACCACTATATATAGGGACGCTCGGGTTTTGTCTAATTGACAGCACAAGCCCATCCTACAAGTGATCACAGCAATTAGCCCTCGACTGTGCCCTTGACATGCAAGTTAAAAAGCAGCCCTGCACAGCCGTCTCCCAGCAGTGACCAGCTGAACTCCCTGGGCACAGCAGTGGAACAGCACAAATCAGGTCTAGCTGGCATTTTCACTACCGCTGCTGAAGAGCCTTTTAAAAGTAAAGCAGACTGCAACAAAACAAAACACTAAAAGATTCACAAGGTGGTACCATCATCTTTAAATTTTAAGGTAAATTTCATACAAATGAACTTCCAAAAATATTTTGCAAACTCTGGCATATGGCTATGATACAGTATGTACAAATAAAATACCAGAATGGTTACATTTTATTGCTTTTTTTTCTTTATTTGGTTAAGGAATTATACAGTAGTGTATAAAAGGGTATGGGAAATGGCAAGAAGCAAGTGTTGGCTTCTTGTCCTCTCTAAAGCCAAGGTTGGTTGGTTTTGTTTTTAAATACGGCATTTTCAAATGTCACATCAAAAGCATTTTGGTATTGGGTGGCATCTGCATTACCCAAACAGGATAGAAGAGCAACAGTGAAAGAAGCCTAGGAAATGGGTAACAGGGCTCCATTTTGTACATTCCTTTGCTGATTCATACTTCCAAAATACAATAATTGATAAAACATCCAGTCTAAAGCTATATAAAAATCAATGATTATGAACTGACCTCCTCATAAGCTGATGTTTCAGCGAGGTGGGCAACTTCAACTCACTAATCATGCAAAAAACTCATTTAACAAGATCAGTGATATTTGTGTGCAAAATCACCCAGCTTGGCCCTGATCTCGCCTGCAAGAGAGAATCCCCTCTGAAATAATTTTCCTATATTCCAGAAGGTAATAAATACACTGTGTTTAGATCCACTACTATGAACAGATCTTTTAAGTTCCTCTAGTAAGGAAACCTCACAAACCATGTGTCAGTACAGAATGATGCCATTGCACATGCCTACACAGCTTTTTACATCCTTCTGCTGGCAAGACAAAAAATAAAGGTACCAAGAAGGGATCACGGTCACAATAGTCAGGAAAGAGCTCACAAGTCTTCTCTGGGCCTTCCCACCCACTCACACTCCTGGAGTGTACCAGAGCACTGCTGAGCCATGAACTGCTCAGGTGCTGCTCAGCAGGCTGCACTGCAGGCTTTCACCTCTTAAGCATCTATTAAAGCTATTCAATATGTTCATTTAAAAAAAATAAATAGACAGGCTCATCTCACAAAATATAATCTGGATGCAACACGGCAAAGCCTAAAGAATGCTGAAGTGAAAACCCAAGCACTTGGCAAATTAATTGCTCCTGTAGGCTCATGATATAAAAACACTTTCAACTCTTCCCTTTAAAAATACATCCTGCTATAGACAGGCATGACTTACCCCTCCTTCTTTTCTATGACTGAGGCCAAATTTATTCATGGATATACTGAGCAAAAATCAGAAATTTAGCTGAAGCTCTTAAACCCCTATTCCAGGCTCAGTCTCTAATAAACAGCTTACTACCAATACAGCCCCTGACACAACTTCTCTTTAAATATGCATAATTTACTCTATCTCAAATATTTACAAGCAGAAGCAGCCCATCTTCACAAGACAGATTTTCCTTCTGCTCTACATAAAGTGCAGCTCTCTAACTTAAGGCAAATTTCAGTGAAATATAAAACCATAGTTTTATTTTAGTATGTACACATTTTAAATTATGATCAGTAACTTCCTTGAAAAGGAAATAATGAGAGGAAAATGTTTCCAAGTTTGGGAGTTTTCTGGATTTTAACAAAGTCCCAATATTATGTCATATCGACATATAAATTTGTAAATTTCTTTTCAATAAATGCAACTGAAAAAAGAGGTGGCAATGTGTACAGTAATTTAACTCCAAAGATCAGTAGAACACTGGGAAAGTGCAGCTGTAGTTTTTCATGTCCTGTAGTTTCTTTTAACTACAGTAACATCCACCAATATCACATTTCTAAACATATATCCTACACACCTAATGCTAATCTCAGTTCTTTTAGTGTGTATTTCTCATCTCCATCTGCATCAAACTCCTTAAATCTCTGTGATTCTTGGGCTGTGGAGCCAAGCAGCTTCTGAAGAGCTTGGTATGAGAGTTTTCCATCAGCATCTGCAGGTGCTTTTTCAAACAGTTTCTGAAGATCTGCAAAGAGAACAAGGATTGAGAAACAGCTCCTTTAAGTACACAGGAATATCCTATAAGCTGCTTTCCCAGTTTTACAGCACTGTCTCTTAGTACCCAGCAATTACATACAGCATCCCTGAATGAAGAGTTTGCCTCCTGTGTTGTCACAAGCTGCTGGTAACAGTTTAGTAGAAAAAAGCATGAACATTTCTTCATTAAATTACACTAAATCTGAAGAAAGCAATCCCTATTTCTGGCTACAACTAACAGCCCATTTTACAACCACTAACTGCATACAGATGCAGTTATCCCCCACAAAAGCAAGCTCTCAATGACTGTTGCTATACCAACAGGACAGATGATATAAAGGGGAAAGTGTCTATTCACTTCCTGATGCTAAGAGTTGCCCTTTCAGGAGCTGAAGAGACTGAACAGCAAGATCCAGAAACCATTCATCTGACCAGGCAGTGTTCTCTTGAAAAAAAAATACAGAACAGAAAAAAGCCCCAGAACATACACACTCATAGCTACTTCTTTTTCCTTCAGCATGTTAATTCTGCACTTGACTTCTCTCCCTTTCTCTGGGACACTTGATGTAATACTTCCAAAACAATTATAATTCACTTATAAAGCACACTCCTGCTTAAATATCAGTTTCTTTTCACATGCTATTCCTTTCCTTTCAGTTTTTTCTTAATTGCTTTTTTTTAAAAAGAAATCATAGTCTTCCAAGCTTTTAAAATTGATCTCACATCTCCCAGAATGTTTACACTTATCCTCTCCTAAACATTTACATGAAATACACAGAAGAAAAGGTCAGCCTAAAAAGGACATACCTTCAATGCTGGAAATTCCTGGTAAGGACAGATGGCTCAGCTGCCCGTTTCTCTCTGTGTTGTCACCAGCTGACCTTGAAGCTACCCTTGAAAGGTCTGTGGGCTTTGCTGTAGTACTCTGACTACTTTTAACTGTTACAAAACAATTTATATTAGTCTTACTAATTCCACAGAATTACAGCTAGCAAAACCAAACAAAAATCCAATAAAACTGATTTTTCTTTTTATCACAGTAGCTGCATGGGATAAGAATGCTGCAATATTTCAGAATGTAGCAGTGTTGTCCCTTGTTACTTTAATTGAAAGAACAGTTTTGGGAGGGTAAAGAACAGTTTCTGAGGATGCTGAAGAAGCTTCATTAAGCAAATTGCATCAGCCTACCTGGGTTGCTTTTCACCTTATCAGTACCAATATTCCCTAACAGCAAGGTCTAAATTTCCAAGCACATGCTTGGAATGAACAAGCAGGTGTTCACACTTCCATTGTAATAGAGCATAGCAGAGTTCTATTGTAATGAAGTATTTAAAAATCTGATGTTCAGCAGAAGTACAGAACTGAAATCAGCAAAGGTAGAGACCTTTTCTCTCTGTTACACTTACATTTTGAAAAGGTAAAACCAGATGTTACTGGATATAAAGCTCTACTGTTAATCACTGCCTGCCTTCAAACACCAGCTATTCATCCACGTGAGCCCTGCCATACACATTTTAACTCTCTTTCAAACTTTTGCAGTCATACACAGTTTTCTGTTCTAGCAACATCAGTTTCCTACCACTTTAACTAAGGAAGCCTTCATCAAAATCTTAAGGAACAGTCTAATTATCCATCTTACTTGAGTTATTCTTTGAATTGCACAGGGAACCTCCACGTTTATGGATTACTGTTACCAGACATACTTACCATTCTTTGATGCCTCAATGTCATTTTCTGACTTGACTGCAAGAGCATTGATCAGCTGAAGAGTCTCTTTTATTTTTGATACCTGAGAATCTCTAGTTCCTGCTTCCTGCATATGCACAGGAAAAAAAAATCTTAAAATGCACCCCTTCAGTAGGAAACCACTAAAGGTAGTAATGTAAAATATGTCAGCATTTTTGACTGACTTTGAGGTATCTAGGCTGGTCAAGTTTAAAATTATAAACAGTATCTAAAAACAATAAATAAATAAATAAACTATGGAAAGATACAATGAATAAATTCATATGGTCTGTAGGAAAACAACAGAACCAGTACCTCAA
Organism: Anthoscopus minutus; assembly: GCA_013399455.1. Classification (NCBI taxonomy): domain Eukaryota; kingdom Metazoa; phylum Chordata; class Aves; order Passeriformes; family Paridae; genus Anthoscopus; species Anthoscopus minutus. The sequence continues at coordinate 313,359 of VWYI01020241.1, forward strand.
CCTGAAAAACAGAGTATTTTGCATACACTCATTTCAAAAGAATCTGATCTTTACTTTCTGTATTTCCTACAGAAAAAAGCAAGACACTGGAAAGCTGTAATATAAAACAGTCAAGCATACTTGGAGTGAACACTTATACATTAATTAAACTACTTCATTGTTCAAAGGTTCATCTGCAGTAGTGAATCCCTTTGTGCAGGAGTCACTGCATCTCTGTTAAAGTAAAGCCCCATATTTTTTAATCTGCAGCTCCTAACTCTATTATTCTTCTATTCCAGGTGACAGGTTGAGTTCACATCAGTACAAGCCCAGAACTGTCAGTGCAGCCTGTTCACTCACCCACCTTCTTTCCAGCAGATGGAAACTAAATTCAGCAGCATCCACTCCTATCCCCAGCCCACAATTTGGCCATTCAGTTAAACTCACTCCCAGTCAGTGAAAGACCATTACTGAGAGGGGCTTTCAGCAAGTCCTCGAATCCATTAGTGCCTCTTTGCAGACCTTTGCTCAATTAAGTTCCATTTAAAACATCCTTAGAAAGACAATTACATGCTCTACTAATCCAGTGTAATTTGTATTTCCTTACTTTACCTTCAGTTCTTTATCGGACTGAGTTTCACTATCTGGTTGATCTTCATTTTCCACTTTTAGAGAGGTAGTTGCATCATTCCCCTACAGAAAAAATAGAGCAGTGTTTATTCACATGCTTTTTATTTTCTACTAACAGATATTCCTTCCTTCAAATTTGGCAGACATTAAGCAGAGAAAACCAGGGCAGATACACTACAGAATAAACATTAAGTCATAAAAATGGTTTATATAATTTACCACAGCAACATCAGCATGTTCCTTTATTGTTAAACATACAGAACATGTTCTCACAGACTGGCCCCAGTGTGGCAAACAGAAAACACTGGAAGAATTTATGCACTTATTTAAGAGGTTCTTTTATTATTGTTTTTTTTTTTAGAATTTAACCACTCTTGAACAAATGCAGACTCTCCCACTTAGCTCCTCAGTGGGTCTTAACAGTTCTGTGCCAGAGCGATTCCTAAAACATAGCTCAGTTTGTGAATCCTGCCTCATAAAGCACCCACCCACCCACCTCTTAAATGTCACACTGTTTTGGACACTTTCCTGTAAAAACTGCAGGAGTGAAATGAAATACTGCTTCTGAGACACTCTTAATGCTGGTTATCTGTTCAGGAACAAATTCCAGCCTTTTATAAATGAATTCCTAGGTACCTCAAGTTTCACTCTGACATTTTCTTTAATTATACCTGAAAAGCTGTATCTGTAGTGTAAGGCAAGTAGCAGCCTGAGGAGACACCCTGAGCCATCACTTACCACGATGGTAGACGAGTTCTCTCTCTTGTCGAGACTTTTCTCAAGCAGGGGAGAGTTTTCCAACAGTGTAACTTTCCAGCTGAGGTTGCCAATGGCTGAATCCACATTTAGAAGCTTGATGTCATTCAACTTTTGGTACACCACTACAGTATTATTTAGCTGTTCCAAAGCTGCATGCAGTGCCTGGCTTTCCTGAAATATAAACAGAGCACATGTCAGTTTACCCAACCCCTGCAGCAACTCCTGCTATTAACAACATGACTGACCCAGTTTAACTGGGCAGACTTCAGGCTGGCTCTCCACTGACACCACTGAAAGCATCCAACTGGAAGCTTCCAGAAAGTTATTCCAACTTTCTAAAAGTCTGAAACTGAGATTCTTCCCCAGGGCTAACCTCTTTGTTACTAATAGAATCAGTTCAGCTGTGCAGTGAACACAGAAAGCTTATTCATCTCATTTTCCAGGTCAAGCTTTGTAAGCACAAGAATGATTTTTCCCAAGAAAGCATGTAATGGGCATATTTATATACAGGATTAATTTTTGAGGAAGATATTGACTGTATTAAATATAAGTGCAGTCATTCTGTTCCAACCCATTCAGCTAAACACCTACACAGTAACTTTTTTTTTTGTTGTTGTTGCTGAATTACTTCTTTCCACACCTCATTACAGTGAGGGTGACTCAGTACCTGCCACTCCTGAGTTTGCTCAGATTAGCAACTACGTGCCATAAAATGCACTCCACTAAAAGCCTTTAACTTATTTTCATTTACTTTAGCAAAGCACACCTATAATTTGTCAGATATTGGTTTCACTCTTTTTAGTCCTCATCCACTCAGAACACAAAAAAACCCACTCTCAGACCAGGGCACTTTCCTGTTGGTACATACACAGGAACAAACTACAGCAAAATTTTCTTATGATTTACATTAAAGCATGCTATCTGTATTGTCTTGATAAAAAACATGCTTTTTGCACACTACAGTACTGCAAAACAGATGGGGAAGTTACATACCCATGACATTTGTACTGAAATTCCTTATGTAAGGGAGAAAAATACCTTTTTGCAGTATTCTGTCTGATTTCCCTCAGTCCTTGGCACAACCGTGGAGGGAAGCGAAGGCAGCTGTTTTAATTCCTTCTAAGGAAAGAAGTAGAAAATTGTGTACAAAATCTCTGTGAATAAGTGTTTAATAACTGGCAGACTGTAGCTAAGGATGTTTTGCTACAATTAAAGTCATTTGGGTCTGCTGTGCATGCAGTATTTTAACTAGGCTAATAGTTTTCTCTTTCAAACAAATAAAGTCCAAATTTATTTTCATTAAACCCTCCTAATTAACTCTTCTCTGTTTAATGAAGTATTATGATACACATTTCACTGCAACCATACACACTGCCATATCTGCAATGTTTTTAGAGCACCCACTGACTGAATCAAGCTTTATTATGTGTCTAATTTAGATTTTATCTGCAATTCTTGTACAACAGTTTAGCTGAAAAACTCTAATTATTGGCTCAGTTTGTTAACCCCAAGTGAGAGGTCAGGATAAATACAGTGAGTAGTTTCTGCTGAAGACAGGCAGTAATTTCATCCTTAAATAGATTCTTAATTCAACCAACAAACTATACCAATTTTCTGATATGCTCAAACCTAAAACAGTGCAGACAGTTATCATAAGCAGTACCCTGCATAACACAGGAGCATTTCCCAAGCCCCCATATCCATGGAATAAGAAGCAAAAATATTCAGGATAGGAAGTTTAGAAAGGAACAGTTCTGGCTCCAGAGAAACAAGTACTTGGTACCATATAGATATCACACAGGGTTTAGAAGATTAACTAATTAATGTACCAACCTACTGAAACCTCAGAAGGATTTCAAGGGTAAAAGACAGAACTCCAAGCATTTCTTTAACTTGCTTCATATTAGGCTACGTTAAAGCAGTGAATTTTTCTTACCACATCATTCTGGAGTATTTCTATGGACTTCTTGTATTCCTCAATAGCTGTCTGTATATTTTCAACATCATGAGCCACACTGGTAAGGGTGCTACCTATGTTGGCCACAGTCTGCAATAAAAAAGATGACAGAAATCTCAGCCTTCCTAAAACTGCACTGTCCCAAAGTACCTGTCTGCAGGCAGACTGCAGTTTCACTAAAAAAATTTTCAAACTCATGTGCAAAATCATGCACATGAGTTTGAAGAATTTGGAAGTTTTTTTGCACTCAAAACTGCAAGCTACACCCAAATCAACCTGTGCCCTGGAGGACCTCAGGACACCTTCAGCACCCTGAATAAAAGCCTCTACCCAAGAGGAATTCCCTCAGGAATCCTTCAGGATTTTATTTTAACATCAGCAGGTATCCATTTCCAGGAATGGTATCTAAGAGTAAAAAGGCTCAAGAGAACCAAATCCCACGTAAGAAATGCAGCCTTGTCATAGGATCACTTAGGTTGGCAAGGACCTCTGAGTCCAGCTGTTAACTCAGCACTGCCAAGTCCACCATTAATCCATGTCCCCAAGCATCTATCTGTGTCCTTAAATACCTCCAGGGATGGCAACTCCAGCAGCTCCCTGTGCAAGCTGCTCCACTGTTTCACAACCCATGCAACGAAGAAATTTTTATTATCCAATCTAAACCTCTACTGGCACAGCTTTAGGTTATTTCCTCTTGTCCTATCACTTGTCACTTGACAGAACAGCCTGACCCCCACCTGACTACAGCCTCCTTTCAGAGAGTTGTAGAGAGTGGCAAGGTCCCTCCTGAGCCTCCTTTTCTCCAAGCTAAACATCCCCAGCTGCTCTTCCTCACACTTGTGCTCCAGACCCTTCCCCAGCTCCACTGCCCTTCTCTGGACACTCCAGCCCCTCAATGTCTTCCTAAATTGAGTGGCCCAGAAGTGGACACCAAATTCAAGGTGTGGCCTCACCAGTGCCCAGCACAGAGGACAATCACTGCCCTGGCCCCACTAGCCACACTCCTATAAAAACATCCTTCCAACTTGCTTCTGACCAGGACACAGTGCAAATCCAGCCTGCTTGTAGCAGCATGTAAGGAGCTTAGGAAACAGCTGTGTACTCCTCCCAGAAAAAGAAATCCTGGCAGCCCCAGCCAAACCGCACTCACTGATTTGCATATCACTAGCTTGTTGATTATACATTAATTTTGTAGGGATAGGAAATGAGATGTGGAAACCCATAATGCCACAAAGACTGGATTAACTTTAGGTGTTAGCCCAACATAAATGTTTATTGCTAAGTAAGCAGATCTGCCATGGAAGAGTAAGGCAAGTTTCAACAAGCCATTCTTTTAACCAAAAGAAACAGGACAGTTCTGTGGTAAAGAATGCTCAGTAAGGCATACAGTAATACTTGTGTCAAGGGAAAGCAATACATTTCCAATTAAAAAAGCCAAACAAACCACCTATTTGTATGCAGTTATAAAACTGCAGATAGACTTTTTCTAAGTGTGTCATGTGATATTAAGATTAGCAACTTGAAGGAAAGTAACCTGAAAGATCAGCTCCAAGGTACACAGGGGACAGCATAATACAAACAAATGTACATCCAAAAGGGATAAACAAGCCCTTTAAACTTTTTTGTCACACATTATCATAGGACTATACAATTTATGAATTCAAATTTTAAAGACAAGAGAAGCAAATATCCCTTGCAACTCAGGTAGTTCCTGCTGTCAATGCTGTTGCCAAGAGCTCATCTGCAGCTTAACACACAGAACACATTTAGTGATAGCCACATTTACAATACTTACCTTCTGAAGTTTCTCTACTGTGAGGGGAAGAGAAATCAGGTCAGCAGCAGATTTTATATTGTTTTTGAGATGATTTACTGTTGAGGTCAATAGTGATATCTAAAACCAAAAAAGAGTACTTAGAATTAAGCAACATAAACCTGATTCTGACCTCCCCCAGTACTGATGGTTTAATGTCTAACATTAAAACATAAGGCAATACAAAATTACACATGTACACACAAAAACCACTCCTGTCTCTACCTGAGAAGTCCTGCCTAGACTACGTATTTTGCCTCTTGTAAAAGAGCAAGTTTTTATTTAACTATTTTTTAAAACCGAATGAAAGCCACAGAAAACCCTTCTTTTCAGTAAGGTACCCTCTGCCAGTTTTATATTCATCCTCTTAGAGAGAGGCTGTTGCCCAAGAAAGACTTTAGAAGTTGTGCAAGAAGCCTTCATGTGGTGGAAACCACATCACCCACTTCTGTATTTAACAACAAAACCTGCCTAGCAAAACCCAGCAAAGCCATACATCCTCTCCAGCTGAGTGGTGGGCAAAGAAGTTGTGCCTATCATCCAAACCCTCTGCCACACAAGTGGAACAAAGACTAAAATTCACTTTCTTCTGGTTACAAAAAAAAAGTTGTTTTGAGGAAAAGATTCTAATTTTACATTAGGTCAATGAAAATCACCTGGCATGAAGACCCTCTAGCTCACAGCTGTGAACACTGGCTGAGATTATTCCCAGCAGCATATCCCAACAATTCACAGATAAAAAAAAAAATAGCAAGAAAATTTTGATCCGCAGATCTGGCTCTGACTGTAACCAGACCCTGAAGTAACCTGAGGGCCTGCAAGAACCATGTGCAAGTGTCTTTAACAGCCAGGTGCAGATAAGAGCAATTTAAAAGTCTCATGAAGAGCCTGAATAACTGTGGCTAAAACAGTGAGATGCTAAAGAAAGCAAAACAAATTTTCAGACGTGCCCTAGTAAGCACTTAACCACCACATGGGACTGAAGAAAAAAAAAAACAATCTAAGCAGGCACCTCAGTACTCTAACAAATTAAACCAGAGTACCTAGGTCAAGAAGAGTTCCCCACACACCCCTCTTGATACCATTCACTGTAAGCAGTTCTGAACTTTTACCCTCCAGGGCAGAAATTTCAGTAAAAGCCTTGCTGAATGCTTCATTTGAAGTGTGAGTTAATAGGGCAGCTGAGCAAAGAACTCTCTGGTAAGTGGCTTGGTTGTAGCCCCATCAACAGTGCCAAGATTGACACCAGCTCAGAGGCTGAGTGTGTCAGCAGGTTTTATATTCACAGGGCACCAGGCCTTAGTTTGTAGCAACAGGAGTTTGTTCTGAGTTAGGCAACTCTTTCCCACACTTAGAAAATGCTCTCAGAAATTTGAAATGTCAAATCTCTCATCATAAACATCACAACTATTTGGCAGGAAAATTAAGAACTGCACAGTTCTCAGGTTCTTTTAAAATCTGCCTGAACTCCCTCCACCAATTATGCAATTTTTCCTTTTGGGATCAGTCTCCAGCCCAGCTGGATGCTCAAGCTGTTTTTCACTTGTTTATAATGAGGTTTATACTCTATTTCAACTTAAAAAATTAAAGCTATATATATGGTCACGGAAGTCCTTAGATAAAATTTATTTCCCTTAAAAAGAACTGAATGGAATATTTTATTATTTTTCCAAATCAAGGGCTGATCCCCTCTCACCTGTTTATTGATCTCTGTGATATTTATCCAAATTTTACTCAGCCCCAGTTCTCCAGTCTCAATTTGTTCTAGCTGCTTTTGGTTCTGCACCAAATCTTCATTCAGTTTAGGAATTTCTTGGAATGATGTCTTTTGATTAGATTCCACTAAAAGAATGAAAAAAAAATTATAAGCAAACCAAAACAAAAATCCAGGTAAACAACACTAAAAGGCATAAAACAAACTACAAACAGCAACATCTGCAACAGTGAAAGAAGGCAATAACAGTTTCCACATACAGGCTTATTGCCAGTCTGGATTCAGTATTTGCTCAGAATGACAGCTTTTTTGTTTTAAGAGTGCCAGTATCTGCAGAGAGAACCCAGAGAGACTGTACTAAATTTAACACTTTGCATAGTCCTGTCATTCTGGCAAACCTCAGTAGGTCTTTATTTAGTGCAGTTATTTTGAATTACCTCCACAGGGGAACATGAAATAGTAATGGGCCTGTGAATAAGAGTTGCCAACAGTCCCAGAGCAAAGGAGGCAGGTGAAATGAACCTCAGTGGCCTTTCAAGCCTGCAGAGGGGCTGTTGACAATGAAGTGAATTCCAAGGAGATTAATGTAGTTAGCTGCTCTGTGTGACAGAAAGACAACTGAAAAAATAATGTATTAGCTTATACACTAATGCCTGTTGGTAAACAAATCAGTAAACAAGGTCCTTGGAAATTAAGTCAGTTATTACTGCAATTAATACTACAGGAAGGGGGAAACATGCAGCTCAAAGCAATTCCAGTGAGCCTCAGAAATGCAGCTCTTCCAGATCTGCAGTGACTAAGCTGTTTAGCTGTGCTGTGAGGCAATCCTAAATCCCTAGGTCTGAGAAACAAATAAGCAAAGGTTTCGAGATGAAGATGACAGAGCTCTCCAAAATCTGCACATCCATCCCGTAAGGCAGCACTGGAAAGCTCCATAACAAACAACCATCACTCAGACCAGACTGCCAAGAGCAGAGGGACTCTGTGATGTGTAGCTGGCAGATGCCAGAACAAACTGCCATGTGTGACCCATCCAGTCAAAAGGAAAAGCCTGTGGAGTGGATGCCTAAAACCACAAAACTGGAAAGCTGTGCCTATTCAGAAACCCACCTCACATTAAGCATGTTCTAAAAATACTTTCTAGGTGCAAAGAAATCTGCACTGGATGACCCAAGGTCTGAACAACACTTCTGGGTAATTAAGACCTTGCAAGGTGTATTTTAGCCAAATCAGACTGACAACTAATTTGTGCATTTGACACAAGCAGCTCACACATGTTTTCATAGGCTCTTGTAGGCAAATTATTCTCTGTTTTGCCACCCTCACTGTGAACAGGGGGACTCCACTTAAAGAGAGTTTTTTGCAGCACTAGGAAGGTTAAATGCCACGTGTTCTTAGCATCATTGCTGACAACCAAAGGGAAGACACTACATGACTTCCTCCTTTTGCAAACATACCTGATGCAAAGATGTTTGTTTTTTTTTTTTAAAAGCACTCATCCCATACTCACTTTGTGCAAAGGATGGCAGAACATATCAAATACTGCCACAAACATCTGCTCTGATGGGGAAGAAAGTCTGAACGAAGATTCAGAGAAAGGTTCCTTTTCCAAACTTATTGTATGACAGATGGGTCACTTGCCTTTGTTTCTCTGTTCACCCACACATTTCACCATGCCAAACATTCCCTTTGGGAACCAGGTTGTTCTCACCACCTGCTTTTTTTGTTGTTGTATTTAAATGCTGTGCCTCATTATGAGGCTCCCATCCAACTCCTAGGCATGGGTATTATGATGGCAAGGAAATCTGACACGTTTATCACCAGGCAAAGCATTAAATGCACAGCTTTTCTATCAGAACTATTAAGAAAAAAACCAAGCCCATCTGTAATTGCCAGACAGGGGGAATACACTCAGGGAGAACAGCTGCTTTAACAAAGAGGCCTGTGTTGAACAGAACTGATGAAACTTAACTACACCAAAGCCAACAAATGCTGTCCTTGTGCAAAACTTTTACCACCAGCACACCCTTAAAGGGGAGCAGCCCATAAAGTGCAGCAGTTGCTGACCCAGAACACAGAAACAGCCACTGCAGAGCTGCTGGGAGCACTCACAGCCACAAAGCAGCACCTGGAACTGAAGGTATCCTCCAGAACTGGTGGACAGCAACTACAACTACCTTTTAGAGTTCAGCACCAGTTAATATCTATCAGCAATTCTCTCACACCCAGCCAGCCTGTTCCACCTTGGCAGGCAACTCCCCACCTCACATGCCTGAACAGGAACACCTAAACACCAACAGCAAAGAATTTCTACACACACTTCCTCAATGCCTTTTTCACCACAAGTAAGACAACAACTTTGCTTACCTTTTTCAATCTACATGGGATTTTAAGCACTACTAGCATAAGGCACTAAAACAAATCTTGTGCCCAGAGATAGGCACAGAGAGCCAAGGAGCATACCTTACCATGCACATATCACCATTTGTTATACCTTAACCTACAGAAGTTATTATATTTAAAATCTTGGCATGGGAATGTTGAGATAGACGGAGGAAACCCGAGATTTACAAGCAAAACACTTCATCTTAACTCCACACTTCAAAGTATTAAATGTATTAACTCTACACCACAGGTAACCCGATGTAAAAGTTGAACAAGAACAGGTCAGCACAAGCAACATAAACATTCAGAGGCTACAGAGAGAAAATATACTACTGAATCAACATTTAAAGTGCAGTAATTCCATAGCAAGCATCAGAGGTATTAAAAGAGTTCAAGACAAGAACGTAATTTTTCTCAATTTTTTTCCCCATTATTCCCTAGACTGCTTGTACAGGTCTCATGACAACTTTTAAAATAGGGTCTTTGGAAGAGAGCACTCTGAAGACCAAAGTTAGGAATTTTAGAAATGTATATACAAGCAACTACAAGCCCATCCAGTCCAGTGTCCCTGCTCCTCAAAAGCTACAGAGCAGGCAAGAATATGTAACATTCACCTTAGATTTGCCAAATCTCTGTGTTCTTGCCTCAGAGCACTCCTCAATTCAGATGTTACTTGTCTACTCAGTATTTTCAGACTTTGACCGAGCAGGCAAGCAACTAAAGCTCTTCATACAGCCCAAAGAAAATGTGAGATAGTAGTTATGTTCATACTTACTGGTTCGAAACTTCTCCTTTATTGCATCCAAATCCTCCTTGAGAGCCACCTGCATCCAGACTAAGCCAACACATGCGACCACACAAGCAGCAAGAATGACAAACGCACATAAAGGGTAACAGAATCTGCAGCATCGCAGGTAGTCTCCCCTGAAGAAAACAAAGTAACAGCTTGTGATTACACAGCAGTGCCTAGAAAAGCCTTATTTTAAATGCTATTCTAGCAAAGTAAGGGACAGCATTGTAACAGCACACATTTTGCTTGACAAGGGCTAACAAAGAGTGTTTTCAGGAATAAATAAGGCTATAAAGTCAGGTCAGGGCTGTTAGTCTCTATTCAGCTTATCCTCAGTAGGCAACATCTAGCATACTTAAAAGCAGCTGTCAGGTTTCCTTCACTAAAATATCCTGCTCTGCTGACTTGAACTTATGTCAGGCACATCTGCTTGATAGCCTGATAGCTTCAAGACGAGGCATTACCATGTGACGACAAGTACTTCTAGAGCGTTCCAAACTGTGAAAGCCCAAGTTTCCCTGAGACGTGCCTACTTTCAGGTATGCACAGAGGCCCATTATTAATGCTGTTACTTAACTGAAAAGCTTATTTACTGGCAAAAGCACAGCACGTCCCCGAGAAAACCAGCACTGCGCCAGCCCGCAGGACGGTGCCACGCTGCGCTCACAAACACATCTAACTGCGCCCAGCATCTCCAGGTGCTGCCCCCAAGTTTAGTCCACAAGGACTTTTGCTGCGGTGAGCACAAAACAGAAAGAAAAAAAAAAAAACAGCGAAGGGATGGTCCAGTGGGAGCTGTCCCTGGCCACGGCTGGGGTCATCTTTAAGGTCCCTTCCAACCCAAGCCATTCTACGAGTCGATGATACTTCTATCCCCAGGCAGGCGTCATGCAGGGTCGGACACGCTCAGCGCAGCTCCGGGTGTCCCCGGGCAGTCCCCAGCAGTCCCCCAGCCCTTCTACCCGCGGCTGGAGGCAGCGCGGTCCCGCCGCGGAGCCGGGGCAGGACCTGTCCGCGCTGGGCCCCGCGCAGCTCCCGGGACTCACTTCCCGCAGCGGCCCCGCGCCCCAGCGAACTCGTCCTCGTCGGAGCTGGACTCGGAGTCGGAAGCGGGCGGCTCGGTGCGAAGCAGCCGGTGGCCCGAGCCCTTCTTGGCGGGCTTCTTCCTGCGGCCGTCGGCGGCCAGGCCGATGAGGGCGTTCAGCTCCTTCCGCTTCTTCATCCTCTTCTGGGGCGGCGGCGCGGCCGGCGGCTGGCTCCCGCCTGCCTCCTCCTCCTTCTCCTCGGCCGCCGCCAGCGCGCCCCGGCTCGCCAGCCTGCGGCCCGGCGGCGGCTACAGGCGCTCCGCGGGGCCGCGGCTGTTGCTCC
>VWYI01020241.1:324850-376644 GCA_013399455.1 Anthoscopus minutus
CGCAGAGATAGCGGTGGCAGGGAAGCGGTGTTGCCTGGTAGCTGCCTGCCCTATACCTGGCAACCAAGCCGTGCCAAAGCCGTGCCAAAGCTGCCACGGTACCCGGCCCTCGGCCGACGCACGGCATCGCCAGCCCGGAGCCGTGCGGGATTCCCCGCGGTCGCTGCCGGGAGATGCTGTCCCGGTCGGCGCAGGGATGCGGCTCACAGTGCCGGCAGCGGGGCCGGCAGCGGGGCGGGAGTTGTCCGCCGGGATGCGGGATGGGAATGGGTGGAGATGAGGGAGAAACCTCGTGAGGCAGGAATATGTGATGAAGACCTCAGGAGGAGGAATCCTAGGGTATGGTCTTCCCCTCTGTCTTCAGCCTGAGGTCCCGGCGCGGAGCCAGCCGGTGCCGGCGGCGGGGACCCGGGGCGGGCAGCAGCTCCCAGCCAGTGCGGCGGCGAGCGGAGCGTTCCCGCGGGATGCTCCCCTTCCCTTCCTTTCCCTTCCCTCCCAACAAGCGCTGCCGTGATTTGGCAGCCGCTCGGACTCTGGACCTGCCTCTCCGCCCCGCATTGGCTGCCGCGGCCGGTGCCGCCGGGGCGCTGGGGGACACCGGAGGCAGCCGCCGGCGGCTCTTACCGGGACGATGAAGCTCCTGTGGCTGGGCGTGGATATCTTCAGGGTGCTGCACCTGGCCGCTGTGTTCTGCCTGACCTGCGTGCTGCTGAAAGCCATCCAGCTGTTCCACCGGCGGCGGGAGCTGCTCCGGGCGCTGGCCGACTTCCCCGGGCACCCGACCCACTGGCTCTTCGGCCACGTCCACGAGGTGGGGGAGAGCCGAATCTGCACTGCCGGGAGCGGGGGGGAGTGTGGGGAGCAGCTTTCCCGAGGGCCGTGTGAGAATGAAGCTGGTGGGACTTGTCCCCGTGGTCCGGGAGAATTGCTGGGTGGGTGGGAGGTGGGTATCCCTTTTCCCAGCCGGACCAATGTGCTTTCTGTGATGCTTGGCGAGAGCATGGCTCACGCAGAGCTCCCTCAGGCTGCTGCAGAGTGCACGGTGGAAAAGGGTGGTGGCTGGCAGGCAAGTAAAGAGAGCGATAGCAGTGTGGCATAGGCAAGGTTATCTCGGGCCACTGTGAGCCGGCATCGGTGCTGGAGGCAGCAGAGCCGCGCTGTCCCGGGGCAGGCTCTGCTGTCACCTCTGCTCCTCTGCCAGCCAGGGCAGGGCCGCTGCAGCTCTCCCTGCGGCGCTGAGCTGATGCGATGCTGAGCAAGATGCTCGCTGCTCCCGGCATCCAGAGGCACTATCTCTCCCCTGCCTGCTTACATCGGCTTCACGGCCAGGTGAACCAGACAATTGATCATTCTGAGCCGCGTTTCAGCCACAAAACACATCACAGGCATTGCATCCAGTGCAGGGGCTGTGGATCTTCTTACAGTTGCATTAAGGTCATGAGTAACTAAACCCACGTACACAGGCGAGCCTTATTCTGGTCACTGGTGGCAGGGATGAGTATTCCCCGAGGTATGCACTTGCCCACACAGATCACCATGGCTGCCTTGGCAAAACAGATTTTCACAAGTCATCAGCAGCCTCTCGAGGTGTAACTGAGCTTGCCTGATGAACACGGCTTTTCCATACGTGCTAAAGGCTGCTTAAAATCACCTTGCCCTCCTCTGGGCTCTGCTGATGTCCTGCCGTGGTCACCTCTGTGGCACATTAAATAACTGGCTGTCTGAAAAGTGTCTGGGGAATCAGAAGGAGACCTCACAGGGCTTGTCCCTGTGCTGTGGCAGTGCCAGTTTTGCTGTTCTGGACGGGACAAGCAGTCTTTTGGCAATGTAAGCACGAAGATGGGCCAGTTCAGGGCTTTGTTACACTGCCAGTTAGACTTTAAAACTGCAATTAAATAAAGTATGTTCTTTGTTGTGACTATTTGTCTTGGTAGGAAATTTAACCATTTGTGCCAATCACTTGCTGTCATCATACCTGCGTTGTTCGTGTCTCAATCTTTACCTCAGACAATATTTGTTTGAGAATTCCTTTTCTGAAGATTTAATAATTTGCTGGTTTATGCTGCTGAATTCCATAAAGCCTAACAGTTCATTGAGCCAGCAAAGAAACTGGCAATGCTCTGGGCACACACTGAACACAAAGTTTGCACACACCTAGAGGAGGACCTGTAAGCTGTATTCAGGGAGAGCACTGACATTTCCTGTTCTGCTGATTTAACTGGTTGTTTCCCCGTTTTGATCCAGGGCAGTTTAGAATCTCAAACGTATTTGTCATGCTCTGGGTGGATCTCCTGGAAATACATCACTTTGTTTTAAAGCATTCTCTGAGTATTAGTCTCTGCTTATCCAAAGCACTCAGTAGAAATTACATTAAAATATCAGGAAGAGGTTGTGCAGAGCTGTTCAGTCTCACTGCAGCAGCATGACTTAGTTAAAACCCAGAGTGCCAGCCCTGAGCTGACCAAATTGACTGTCCGTGGCCAGGGTTGGTGGGAGGCAGAGGAGAGCAGGGTCACTGCCCTGCTGGCCCAGGGAATGTGTCAGTCCCTTGGCAGCCCTTTGTCCACCTCTGCCCTGTGTGGGGAGGAGCCAGCCCGGCTCTGGCTTCGTGCAGCACACCCTCATGCTCAGATTTCAGCTTTTGTGTTTTTCTCTTTCATTTGCTGTCAATGTGCAGTCATTAAAAGCAGCCTTAAGTCTCTTCCCAGATGCTTTTAATGTTGGATCCATTTCAAAACTTTCATTTCAGCATGAGATCAGGCAATTATCTTTCTTTCTTAGACCCAAGTGGGGTTTATACTTTTCTTTTCAAGCCCCCAAGGGAAGAAGTACAAGTAATGGTTCTTTCATGCAGAGCTGTGTAGCTGGAGCCATGACTAAGGCATGAGAGCTTTTTATTCCACTACAGCTGACAAAACTTTACACCCTCTGCTCCAGGAGTGCTTGGTGCAGCAGGTTATTCACCTTGAGGGTAACCTCTCCTCTCAAATAAACCCATGCAACCCTCTGCCAGGACAGGGATGGCTCTTGATAGCAAAAGCCAAGGGTGGTTCTCCAAAACAAGGTTGCATGCAAAGGCTTCTAGGATTAGGACTTCTGCTGGGGAGACTTGCTCAGCATCTCCCAGTTAGTTCCAGTTTTTTGTGATTTACGACAGGAGAAGCACAGGCACCTGTATCAAAGGGAGTTTCACATGTTCAGGTGTCACGTAGCTAAAGGCACGGTGCCAAGCCCTACTTCTGCTGGCATTTGCTGAAGAGGTGGGTGCTGAGGAGCGCTGCCTCCTTTTGCCCCAAAACTGGGTCCTTGAAGTCAGAGAAATTGATGGTTCTATTTATTAAGTTCAGAATCTTGAAACCTGAGTGAGCAAACTTGAGCTTTCTGTAATAGGTAATAACTGGTTGTAGTTCATAATTCTGCTGAATGTGGGAGACACGTGGGACGTGATGCAGGGACCCCCCAGCTTGTGAGGAAGTGGGTCTCAGTCTTGGAGCTGAACCTGGACATGCCCCTGGCAGACACCCCATGGCTCACGAGTATCCTCTCCAAGATAAGCCACACGTGGCTGATTATTTGATGTGGGTGATTATTTGAGTACGAGCCATGCCCTGGGTTGACAAACACCAGCCATACTAAAAAGCTGAGATGAGCTAACTCAGCACTAAAGCAAGTGAGCAAATATTCACTTGATACAGTCACTAAGGTGACTTTGAGGCTGATTTCTGCACCAGTATGGTGATTTAATTAACCTTCAAGCTTCAAGTCAAAGCAGCAGTAACTATGTCAGACCTAGCTTACCAAAATCCTTCCCCCTGCATATTGGCCCAGAGTACTTTCTCATCAAAGAAGAAAGAATCTTACATGGTTTTGTCTCTGATTTTTTTCCTCTGCATGTGATTGTGCATCTTTCCATGTATTCTTTGTCTGTTTACTGTACCTTACAACACAGGCTGTAAAAGCAATAAAGCAGTGATTACTTCAGAGCGAGCCTGCCACTGCTGGAATCTGAATCGTGGTGCTCATGCTGCTCCTCAGGTTGCAGCTTCCAAGGACAGGAGATAAATCATTGTAGGGGGCACCAGCTCTTCATTGCCTGTAAAATTCAATACCCAGGAATCAGTGAATTCTTAATGTAATGTTATTAACCAGTGTTCCCTTCTCTGTACAATCCATTGGTGACTTTGGACTAATTCTGTTGAATTTTTCCTGGACACTTGCCTTGTCCACCTAAATGTCTGGTGGAGGCTATGTTTTCCCACAGCTGCACTAGGGTAGATGCAGCAGTGATGCTGTTGGCTGCTGTATTTTCTCCCAGCTGCAGCGTGCTAATTGCTCAGCAATGTGCAAATGAGAATGTAGTTGCAATCGACAAAATGCAGATGCTGTCTGGGGCAAATCTGAGTCTTCTATGGGGTGGCCATGGAAAAAGAGCAGATAACAGATATGAGCTGATAGGCACCACCACGGTGCCTGAGGATGTTCTCTAGCTTAAGGTCAAGTGATAAAGAAGAATTATTTTATAGGAGCTCTAAAAGTAGCAAACATCTCTACTTCCCATGCTCTGCAAACACAGGAAAAACGCTTGTTTGCCCTTACCTGGTTTTGTGCTCAGAAAGACATTGAACTTTTTAAGACAGTGTATTGGGAGATTTATTTTTTTTCTCCAAATCTGTGTATTCTTTCTCTTTTTTCTTCTCCTCAACTAGTTTCTCAAGGAGGAAGAGGTGCTGGACAAGGCAGAGATCTGGACACAGAAGTACCCACATGCACACCCTGTGTGGTTTGGGAGTTTCTCAGCATTCCTGGCTATCACTGATCCTGAATATGCCAAGGTTGTGTTGGGCAGAGGAGGTGAGAGATTATGGCTTCAGCTGGCGAGCAGCAACCCCAGCCTGCAGATTTCCCATGCCAGCCTCAAAATTTACAGCAAGGCGGGGTTTCACAGAGAGGTTTTCTTGCAGAAATCATCTAAAGGCAAAAGCTCCTTTGTGCTGTGCCCTGAGTACTTCAGGCACAGGCCTGCAGGGCTGACCTGACTCCAAATCCATTGCTGGAAAATCAGACTTCCTCAAGTGCTCCTTGAAAATTTAACTGCTCAGTGCCTGATCCCAGCAAGGAGAAGGGACCTGGGAGCTTTTTTGTAGGCTCAGAGTTCTGGCTTCTGCTGCAGAGAAGTATCTTTTGTGCATTGAGAAGAAAAGGTGCTGAACAGTGGTGTCTGAGAGGGTTAATCATTTATCACAGTGCACAGACTTTGGACTACCAGTATTCTTGTTTTTTTCTAGTGTGAGCATCTGCTTTTATATGTTTTACAGCTGGCAGAGAGAAAGTTGTTTTGTGTTGAAATACTGGGAGTTCTGGAGGGATGCCACTGATTCTGCTTCATACCCAACCAAAAGTGAGAGCTCAGAGGGATCTTTCAGCTGCAAATCTGGATTCATGTTATTGGAACATTTACCTTTTTTTTTTTCTCTTTCTTTGAATTTTTTTAACAGATCCGAAGGATAACATCAGCTATAAACACCTTGTCCCATGGATTGGTATGTATTTCTAGGGCTTTGCCTGCAAGGAATGATTCTGAAGTTAGACAAAGCCACGCTATAAATGAGCAGCATTGTACCTGTTCCTTGATGGAGTTATAGCTAAAAGCTTCCTGAAATTATTACATTTACTGAAAGAGGTGTTAAGTAGTTGTATTTGTTTTCAAGGAAGGAAAGTTAGACATAACACATATATACATAAAAATACTTATATGTCCATAGATAGCAAAGACTGGTGATGGGAGAAGCTTAAATTCATTGGAGGACTGATGAAAAATATATCTGCTGTTCTGAACTTCTCTTTTCCAGTAGTGTTGGTTTTTCTTTTCAGAGACCATTGTGCCATTTTGAGGAGCAGGGCTTTGCTCAGCTCTGGGAACCCTGAGGCCGATGGCAGCATTTGGAAATACCCTCTCAGAGCAGCTCAGATAGCAGATTTAATCACACTCTGTGCAGGCTGAGGCTGTCTCTGCGGGCAGCTGAGAGCAGCCTGGTTGTGCCCAGCAAAACCTGCCTTGCCTGTGTTTCCCCAGGGAACGGGTTGCTGATCTTACATGGGCCCAAATGGCACCAGCACAGAAAACTCCTGACTCCAGGCTTTCATTACGACGTCTTGAAGCCATACGTGGGCCTGATGGCAGAGTCTACAAATGTGATGCTGGTAGGACTCATGATGTTCCTCTCTCTGCCCTGCTTTCTTTTCCCCATCCTGTCTCACTAGGAGGTAAATGCTGGAGCAGGATTTTCTTTATCTGGTAATTGTGAGGACACGCTGTGTCCTGGTGGTCAGTCTTTCTGAGTCACCCCAAATCCCTGCCCTTGAGCTGGAAGGGATGAGGATCCCCTGGAAAGGATGAGGATCCCCTGGAAGGGATGAGAATCCCCTGGAAGGGATGAGCAGGTTGAGCCTCCCTGCAATGGCAGTGTCCCTGGTACTGCCTTGGGATCTGTGGCTGAGATTTCAGGATTAATGTTACTGCCATCCCCAAACCGTGCAAGATCTCAGTTCCAGAAACTTCTTATAAGGTGTTTGTCTAAATAAAGAATTGAGGTAAATAAATGTTCATAATAAATCTCCCAAAGATAAAGGTTGGAGCAGAGCTATGCTGTGATCTAAGGTTAAAGGATATTATTTGCTGTCAACACACCCATGACTGGACTGCAATCCCTGCCATGCGTCCTAAACAATGTAAATACATTGTTCTTCACTCTGCTGGTGCTGGGAAGGATGGAAACCAGTAGGAATTACAGGAGAAGGGCACCAGGCTTTGTGCATGTGAACTGGAGGAGTCTGGATGCTGGATCTATTCCTTCACCTCTCTCACTCCAACCTCCCCAAGCGGCTTCAAATATATCCTGGCTGATCCAGGGAGCAGCCAGGAGCTGGGGGTTGGAGAGCCAGGAGAGCTTTTGCAAGGCTCAGAAGTGCCTGGGAGTTTGAAATTCCTTGTGCACAACGCCAGCTGTGTGAGCCCGTGCCACGAGGTGGCAATCGTTGCATGTGCTACGGACGCGCATCTCTCCCCAAAAGCCTGGTTTGGTGCTGTGGAGCTCAGATGTGACCGTGCTCCTCCCTCCCCTCTCTTTCTCAGCTTTTAAGTCCACTCGTTCCTTTGCAGCCGCGAGGGGTCAGAGGATTCATCATCACTTCATGTCTGCTGGGCAAGAGAGGCAGGATTTATAGTTTCTCTAGGGATTCCCTATGTGAAGAGTTGAGCAAGAGCTCCTGTGTTACTTGCTGGCAAAACACACTGGCACAGAGATCATGTGACAGTGAAAACCTTGCTCCAAAGTTTGCATCTTGGGCACCAAGCTCGAATGTGCTCAAGAACACACCCAGTGAAGCCCAATGGCAGCATATGATGCTCCTGTACAGAAAAACACACTACGTCCTAAGGAAGACCCAAAAATGCACCTGTCCTGGGCTTCTCCAGGGTGTTCTTGAATCAGGATAGGGTGCAGCAGGTAGGGCTCACCACCAAAAGGACACATGAATAGCAGCTGCCTGAGGCAAATCTCGTATTAACCATCCCACTCTTGCCTTTTCTCTAGGGTTCTGCTGGCAACTGAGAGATCCCCTTCTTTTTTTTCCATTTCTCTGGGATGTATCTCTATCTGAGCACTCATTTAACCACGGGATGATTGCAGATCATGCAGATCCATCCCTTGTCTTCTCTTTTCTGTCTCCTTTGTGCCCTAGGATAAGTGGGAAAAGCTGACAGCAGATGGGAAGCCAGTGGAGCTCTTTGAGCACGTCAGCTTGATGACTCTCGATAGCGTCATGAAATGTGCCTTCAGTTGTCACAGCAACTGCCAGACCAACAGGTCAGTGCTGGCTGCCCCAAACCCTGGCAGGAAGTTTGCAGCTTGGAAGGGAAATGGGCAAATTGCTTGTCACTGTGCTCCCAAATGTACAAGCTTCCTATTCCCCTCTGTCCAGGAAAAACAACTACATCCAGGCTGTCTACGACCTCTGCCACTTGGTGCACCAGCGCCTCCGCATCTTCCCTTACCACAATGACATCATTTACTGGCTCAGCCCCCATGGATTTCAGTTCAGGAAAGCCTGCAGGATCGCTCATGACCACACAGGTATTCCCCACTGTCATCTTCTCCCAAAACTTTGGACAGAAGCAGTCAGGTTTTCTCTCCTTGCCTGTGCAGTGATCGTGCCCAGAGGCTCAGAGCTGAGATCCAAGCAGGGCAGTAGTGGTCTGATCTAGGCATGAAGCAAAGGGGTCTCACAGCTCCTGGGTCATTAAACTGGACTAATGGAGAAATTGCCCTCTGGAAATGCTTCTGCAGACTGGTGAGACTGCAGGCAACACCAGTGCAAGGAATGATTTTTCATTCCAAGCCAGGAGTGGTTTTAATGCATGAGGGGCGTGCAAAGCAGGCTGAGAAGTTCATGGTGAACAAAGAAGTTTGCAGGAAAGGATGGCAGTATCCGTGGCATTTTTTGCCATGCTGCTGAAAAAGCCAAAGTGCCTGGGATGCAGAAGCACAGGTCAAGTGCATCATGGACTGAGCAGTGCTCACCTCCTTGGGTGAGGCTTGCATTCAAAGGAAGAACAGTTTTGCAGCCTGGCATCTCCTGACCCTGCTGAACCTTTAACCTGTTTCTCCCAGATAAGGTGATCCATGAGCGAAAAGAATCCCTTAAAGATGAACAGGAATTTGAAAAGATCCAGAAGAAGAGACATTTGGACTTCTTGGACATTCTGTTATGTGCCAAAGTGAGTGATGAAGAGTGTGAATGTGGCAGGGCACAGTCAGCCTTTGCAGGGGTGCCACAAACCACCAGATACCCCCAGGACTGCAGAAGCCATTAAAAAAATAGTAATAATAATAATAATAAAAAAATTAGCCCAATCCCAGTCTTACCCAATTGAAGAGCACTGAGGTGAGGCCAAGGTGATCCAATTTTCCATTGCTGAAATGTTGTGTCTTTTTGAGTACACAGCATACTGAGGGACTTCATAGTTCTGGTGGTTTAGTATGGGAGGATAAAGAGATTTAAAAGTGAAGGGAAAGGGGCCCTGAATTCAGAGTAAACAGACATTTGTTTGATTATGTGCATCCCACAGGCATTATCACAGCCCCTTTGCAACAGCTGAGAGAATATAATGGCCCCTACTGGGACATTTATATATTTGTATATATATGTCTGTGCATGTGTTACTGTAAAATGCATAAATTTCACATATATGGGCCACTGAGAGTGTCTCTGCACTGTTAGGATGAGAATGGAGCTGCACTGTCTGACGAGGACCTGCGTGCTGAGGTGGACACCTTCATGTTTGAGGGCCATGACACAACAGCCAGTGGCATCTCCTGGCTCTTCTACTGCCTGGCAACACACCCTGAGCACCAGCAACGGTGCAGGGAGGAGATCCAGGGCATCCTGGGGGACCGGGAGATGATCCAGTGGTAAGGTTGCACCATTTCCTCTGCTGGTAACTCTTTTCCTATCGCTGCCATTTCTAAGTGAGCAATGTCTTCAAGGCTCAAAAGCTGGGGGTGCTAAAGGTTGCTGCATGCACAGGGACTTCACAGGATGGAGCAGATTCTTCAGCTGAGTCTGCCACCCTGGAAGGGACATTCTGGATGCCATCCCAAGTCCTGGGCCACCAGCACTGCTCTTGCTCTCTCCTGTCTTCTCACCATAGGACATCATAGATGTGCTTTCCACTTTTCACTGTCACTTTGCACTTGAGCTTCTTCAGTGGTCGTTCATCTTGTTCAGAGATGTCCTGGCATCCCCAGCCCCCAGCAGCCTGTGGCTGGGCATTGTGGGTCCCTCTGTTCTACTGCAGGGGGATCTGCTCAGGGGCTGCATGGCTGAAGGGACCTCCCAGCACAGCAGTGGGGGGAGTGTGGGGCTCAGCCTGCCTGTCCCAACAGGGAGGACCTGGGCAAGATGACTTACAGCACCATGTGCATCAAGGAGAGCCTGCGCCTTTACCCCCCAGTGCCTGGCGTGTCCCGGCAGCTCAGCAAGCCCATCACCTTCCCCGACGGCCGCACTCTGCCCGAAGGTCTGTAAATGCCACAGAGCACAAAACTCTGCTGTCAGGCACCAGCTGCATCCTTGCTGGCACAGATGTTCAGGCAGGGCTGTGCAGATGTTGGCTGGTTTCTTTGTCAGTGAGCCCTTTTCTCCTCCTCCATTGTTTTCCAGGCAGCATCATTGCAATAAGCATTTACCTCATTCACAGAAACCCTGCAGTATGGAAAGATCCTTTGGTGAGTTTTCTTTTGATCTCCCAATAATTTTTTCCCTTTATGATGTGCCTCTTCCCATGTACCCTTCACCTGTTAGCAGGAGAGAAGAATTCTCTCTCTACTATGGGGTTCTTCTATAAATTAAGGGATGTCACATTTCTCAAGATACCAGTCAGTACTTTGTTCTTTAAATAATCGCTTTTTCTTGCTGCATATTCTTCATTTCCAGGTGTTTGATCCTTTGCGTTTTTCCCCAGAGAATGTCTCTGGCAGGCACTCTCATGCCTTTCTGCCTTTTTCTGCTGGAGCAAGGTAAAGGGAATTGAACACTGAGGGAGTAGTGGGCAGAGACCACCACCCACTGGCTCGGCCCTGCAGAACAACATAGTTAAATAGTTAGATGAGGATGTAAGTGTGCAACAGAGGAGTTCTGACACCAGCAGGCAAAATGGGAAGGCAGCATTGCCAAGCCACTTCTGGGGACAGGGAGCTGGGTCCAAAGCAGTGGAATGTCCTGTTGGCAAGCTGCAGGGAGCCTGCAGCATTCTGAGCTCCCCTGCTCTCCTCTCCTTGACACAGAGACTCCACCCCACCCTCCTGGCCCTTTGATTCCCCGCTTTCACCTCCTCCCAATCCTTCCCTTTGCCCTGTGCCGACTCCTTCAAGGCAAACACCTTGCAGACCTTCCCTGCTTGGAGACTCATCCCTGCTGGCCTGTCCTTTGGCTTCTCCATCTCCCTCCTTCTCCATGGTCATTGACCACACATCACGAGCTCCCAGTGCTCCTCTCAATTCCTCCTGCTCAGCCCGTGCCCCTGGTTTCACTGCCCAGATTGCTGCCTGGGGCCCCCTGAGCTGCAGAGGGGCAGGAGGTGCTGCAGTGGGAGGGCTGGGAAGGCTCTGCGGTGATGCAGTGTCAGAGCAAAGGGGTGGCTGGCTCAGCAGGGAGATGTCTGGCACTCATGCCAGGACTGGGCCAGCCTTGAGCAGAGCTCTGGACCCAAGTGCTGGCTCAGAACCACGCTCTGTGAACACCCAAACGCTGAGGGCAGGAGCAAGGATGAGAGAGAGGCCTCTCATGGGATTCCCAAAGAGGTTTATTCCCGTGAAAGGTCTGCCACGAGAGAGCCCAGATGTCAGATTACAGCCATGATATATGGGGAGCAAGGGGAGGGATGAATGAGCCTATGAGGGAAACTGAGGGGAGGAGAACAAGGAGGGGTTTACAAAGTATAAACCAATAAAGGATCACAGTGGGAGTGAACAGGTTACATAAACCAATGAGAGACTGAATAACAAGGGTGGACAGGGAACATTCGGGAACCAGGGGCAGTTTCCAGAGTGGCTTGGCAGCTGGGATAGGAGGGTACGCCTGAGACTAAACTATTAACATAACGGGTTGTGGGGGCGTGTTTTACAACTTTACAATATAAAGACCAATTACATCAAATATAATAAGCAAAACCCATGCTGCAGCAGTGCGGGTTTGCTGTGCCCAGCGCTGGGATGGAGTTGGCTGAGCTGCTGCGTGTGTCCGCAGGAACTGCATCGGGCAGCAGTTTGCCATGAACGAGATGAAGGTGGCGCTGGCTCTGACCCTGCTGCGCTTCGAGCTCTTGCCCGACCCTGCCAAGCCTCCCCTCAAAATAACTCAGATCATCCTTCGCTCCAAGAACGGGATTCACCTGTATTTAAAGAAGATCCGCTAATGCTGGAAAACGTCCTACCTTCACCAGAGGGAGGGACCAAGCAGATGACGGGATGATGTTTCTCTGGGGCAGAAGTGTAAGGCAGGATTTGGGGATGAGGATTCCTGATTTCTGTGCTTTGTCCACCAGCTGAAAGCCCTTTCCAGGCTAGGCCCAGGTGGCTGGGATGACATTGCACAGACCCGCTGCCATCTGCTCTAGGGCACTGATCTGAGAGCAGCCAGGCGTGGCCATGCTCTCTGACCCCTGCACTGCCAAAAGGGCTGGCCTGGCCTGGTCTGGGAACATCTGCGGGTCCCACCAGCTTCTTTCTTACCAAATCCTGCCCTCATACTCGTGCCCTGGCCAAATCTGTGACCATTTCCAGCCCTGCTCCGTCATCAGCACCTTCCTCAGTGCCTAGAGGTCAGCCCTCCTCTCCTGCAGTGGGGGCAGCCTGTGACAGACCTCTGTCTCACTTCTCACACTCAGTGGATCTCTGTTTTGATGAAAGCACTGATTCCAGTTTGGGTTCTGAAATTGTGCCCAAACTGCAAAATATTCTGTAATTTTTGTCTTAATAAACCAATACTTTTTCCTGCAACAGCAGCTGTGTTGTTTATATTGCTGGTGCTTGCCTGCTTTGTCACAAATGCAGTGCAAAACCCCTTTAGAAATGGATGATGGAGAGGAAGCCCATGAACAGCAAGAGACCACCCTGACAGCCCAGAAAACTGCCTGAGGGTCTCCAGCCAATACAGCATCTCCTTCCATGGGTAACTCTTGAGCAGGAGTCCAAAGATCAATCATCAGTCAAAGTTTGATAATTAGAAAGTGTGTCAAGGGTGGGGGAGGCTCTTTTATCTTAGTATTATTTTATTTTCTTAAGCTGATAAAATTATGAGAATTGGTACACTGGAGGACACTAATGAGCTGTCCTCTGCCTTGGCAGGAATCATTATTGGGATAGAATATCACACATCAGCCTGTGAAATCCCAAAAGCTGCTGTTGCAGTTGTCATCACAGTGATGCTATCTGTGGTTCCAGGACTGTGAGAAGGCTGCTGAGCAGTTAGCAGCTGACTTCATACAGCCTTCACCTGCAGAGTCTGGTTTGCAGGGATGTGCTGGGACAGCCCAGCAGAAAATCCACTTTCTCCAGGTGCCTGTCCCCTCTTCAGACAGGAGGTGCAGTTCTCGAGCTGAAATCAGAAGTATGCAATTGAGAGAGACAGAGTATGCTTATCAAAATGTCAAAAGTTATGAAACAAGCTCTTTGGAGGGCCATGTCAGGATACATAATTATCCTGATAAATTGAAAAACTGCTGCAGTGAATGAGATGCAAGTCCATAGGCACAAGAGCAGGCACAGGCATTGCACAAAACGAAGAGGAAAAATGACTAACAGGCAGAATTCTCTCCAGTGGATGTTCTGTACATGGAGAGAGAGAAAAGGTAATATGAATCAATAATATCCTGCTGTTGCAATCGCAGCAAATGTCATACTTGGATGCATAAACACAAATATTTCTCAAAAATTTTTCACTTGTGCCTCTTTCAGTAGATGAAATGAGACAGTGTCCTTCAACCTGTTTGGAGATTTAAGTATAAAAGCAACAGCATCTACTCCAAGCTTACATACTCTAAAGTGCAAAATGAGAAAAATTTTAATCAAAATAACTGAAGTAACCAGAAGTAAATTACATACATCTCTGTATTGGATACAATTTTCTTATAAAGACAAGATTTGAAAAAAAATCCTATCTAAAGAGGAGTGGATGAACCTTGGCATTCCAACGTGAAAGAATAAAGCATGAGCATCTAATGAGCAAGAGCAAAGGCTGAAATCATGGTGTACCCACTGAAAGAGGGTAGGTTAAAGGGTATCATACTAGGGGAATTTGACATAAAAGCCCTCATGTAATTAAATGGCAGCTGCTAAATTGCAGATACAGATTACACAATATCAAGCACTCCCTAAGATTGCTAAAGCCCTGGCATAGGTTACTTGGGGAATTGCAGAGGTTTTAAAAGTTGGTCACTGGTTTTGCTGAATAGTCCAGAAGCCCAGAGGAGATAATGCATGTGATAGAAGGCTGGAGCAGGTTTGGTTTGGTTTTTGTGAGTGGACTGAATTGGGGGTACAGGAAAAGCTGCAGTGCTGCTGTTCCAACTGGACCATCCAACACATTAATGTTTCTGGTCCTGGGATAGAAAAGCCTGACTCCTCCTGTCTTCATCCTGTTCAGTCATTGTCCCCCTCGTGACTTTTAGGGTTCACTAAAAAGCTGCCTCTTCATATCTGAAGAAGAAAAGGGAAGATGCTCTGCAGCATTCTCCCTGTCCTCTCAAACTTGTGCTTGTGGCTTCTTCGCATGAGAAGAGAGCAGAGCCTGGTGTCTCTTGCAGCCACCCAAACCCAGCATAAAATCTGCTTACAAATCTCTCCTTGGTGCTGTCACACCCCGAGGCCAGGAACTGGAGACACTCTGCTAAATAACACCACACATGGCAGCCCAGCTCACAATTTCCCTGAGCCACATGGGCCAGCACTGCATGCCAGGACAGCTCTCCATGCCAGGCGAGCCAGATCCTGCATCATCCCCCATCCTGCATCCCACATCCCATGTCCTGCATCATCCCACATCCTGCATCATCTCATGCCCTGCATCACAGACCTTCCATGGCTGCCCTGCTTCTGAACTGGAGATCGAGGCTGAGGCTGCAACGTGGCTTCTGGAGCTACTGTGCCCCAGTGCCAGAGCAAGCCAGATCTTCCCAGAATGGGATTCCTGTGAGCAATTCCCCGCATTTACCTTTCCCCTCCTAGGTATTAGAGACATTGTAACAATAAAAAGACCTGGTCACATGGGGTGTATTGCTCACTGCAATAAAGATAGTCAAGGAGCAGCTGCAGAGGGCTGCTTCTTTAATCCTTGCCTACCTTCTGCAGAAAGGGTAATTGCAAGGTGATGGGCTGACCTTGGACTGCGTGATTCAGACGTTTAGATAATTATTTTAACAAATACTCATGGGAGTGGCTGGATGAGGTGCAACAAGGGTAAGTCTTTGTTTCAGTTAAAAACCTCTTGGATTTTTCTCATCGTGGCTTGATTTTTTGACAGCAGCAGGGCAAAGACGCCACCTACTCCTGCAGTTGTTGCTTTCCCCACGGATTGTCACCGGCGCTGTGCAGGCACATCCCGGCCATGGAGAGTGTCTCTTTATCTCAGTTCGGTGGTGGCACATTTTTGGATGCTGCCAGGCGTGTTGGAAACAGCAGCACCAGCAGGGAGAGCAGCTGGCTCGCAGCGCCGGGAATGCCATCCCTGCCCAGGACCCACCCCGCTCTCCAGGCAAATTCACTGTCAGACCGCACCAGCAATTTCCATCTAAACTCCGCGGGGATTTTACACTGGAAGCAGCCTGTAAATTAAATAAGTATTGCAACATATTTGTAAGACAGTTGTATTAAATGCTTCCAGATATACATTCATCCTCGAGACATGTGTGGTCAGATGGGATCCAGGCAGCTTGCAATACTCTGCAACACTTGCTGGGCTCTTGCCATGATTTTCTCATCTATCATGTGTTTGGGAGCTTGAAATGTTATTATTTTTTTTGGCATTACTGCTACATTACATCAGTCATCACCAAGTGCTGCAGGAACACACAGGGACAGATGGGCCTGGACTCTTCTTCTTATCTGAACAAACACAGACACAACCAGGGAAAGCAGCTGCTGCAAGGTCACACTCTGGGGCAAAGTACCCATTTGCCACCTAAATTTCACCTGCTCAGTAAACCACTTTTTCTGCAAAGAATTCCAGCAGTGTGAGCTAAATCAGGGAGGAAAATCCTCTCCTCCTTCTGCCTAGGTGTCTAAAGTGAGTGGAGGAATTCCCAGCACCCAGAAAGCAAATTCCACAGCCTGCTGTGTCCACGGCTGTGGTATGGGATGGGAATTCTTCAGTGTAACTGTGTTGTTTTATCTTGATGGCCTGAACTCTTGTGGCCCCACTGCCATCACATGGACATCCACAGCATTGAGCCAACCCTCCAGAGGCTCTCTGCAAATGTTTGACAACTTTCCAAGTGTCCTTTAACACCGAGCTGCAGTTTCACCAGTCTCAAATGTTCAGAAGGTCAAGCCAAGCTTCTGTTCCCCCTGCCAGCCTCCCCAGCCTGCTGTGGCGATCAGAAGACCCTTGCACCTGCTTTTTCATGCTGAGATCTTCTGGAGATCTCCATCACCAGGGCTGTAGATTCTCCTGGTTCTAACAGATTGTTCTGGTTTTGTCCCACAGCCTTACAATCATCAAACCAATACTGTCCCTTTTCACTTTTCTCCACTTGCAGCTCTGCAGCAACTTCACTTTGCCTTTTGCACTTTGGTAGTTCCTAGCCCTGCAAAACCCCCTGAGTTTTCTTCCCCAGGCTGTGAGTGTCCATGGCTTCTCTTACTCTGAAACCTCTGAAATACATGAAAAAGGTTTTTCTCTCTCCTCCGCCAGTGAAATATAGAATGCATAGGCTGGAGGCTGGATTAAGCACCCAGTTTTGCAACCATAGTGCTTTTTTATCACCCAGTATCAGATTCTTGCTCCAAATCCCCATAAGTGTGGGTTTAGCCACTCTATTCCCTATGTTTCCTCCATATCAGCTCTGCACTTGACATCTCACTTGACCTTCAAGACAACTCCTGTCCCTTGGCTTCTCTCTCAACAGTGGTTACTGGTTATTTTATAACTATAAGAAAGCCAGTTTAGTAAAAATTTCTCAGTAGAAATCTGTTCATGGTCAAACCCACCCTCCAGAGAATTTGTCACTACTGAGAATTTCTGTGTTATTATAAAAGTTTCGTCTGTGACTGCACCAGAAACTCCATCCACAGGCCTGGCCCCTCCACCTGTGAGTTGGGGGGTATTTATGGGTTATTTTGTAGGGGATTGCTGAAAGGTGCCAGCCAAATCCAGATTGTTCAGTCTGGTAATGATGTAGGTACCACAGGACATTCCAAACAGCTCCATTGGCACTGAACAAAGGCTCAGCCATCAAACCTCCCTTGTTTCCTTGTGCAGACCTTGTGAGGGACCCAACTACACAGCATCATAATATTTATGAATGTTCTGCAGGTCTTCACAAGAGAGTTTGTCATGTCAAACTGGGTCCCTTATGCTCTTTGGCTACAGCCAAATCCTTCTCTAGGAAATGCCTAACCTGATTACAGCCTTCTGGTTCATAAAGATCAACCTTTAACTCTCCCCTGAACTTTCACACAGATCCAGCTGGCTCAGTATGAAAAGATAGACTAATTTTCATGAAGATGGCCAAGTGTGTCAAAAGGTAAGGCTGCTCAGTGTTGCACCTACCAGGAATGTTCCCAAGGCAATGACAATGAGCATCAGATAAACAGTGGGGTTTTTTTCAACAAAATGACTCTACAAGCAGAAAATATGGGACATGGCATATTTTAGACTAAAAACTAAAGGGAAGTGTCCAGACATCAGAAGTCCTCTGTCTCAGAGATGTGTGACATTGAGGAGAAGCACTCACAAAGTTCAGCCCTTATATTGTAGCCTATCAGCTCCACATTTGATCCTTATAATACCCCAAGACACAAATGGGACATTATTTCAGCCCATCTGGGGATCCTGCTTTTTACCATATACAGGGAAATCACCCACACACATCAGACTTCCAACCCCACATTGCCATTCCAGGATTCTGGGCTTATGGGATGTGAACCCTGATTAGCAGCAGGATCTGCACGGGGATTGCAAGGACGGTCCTCCCTGGGCCCCAGCCAAGCACTGCATTAGAGAGGTAAATGCAGAGATGCAGAGCCTTTTTGGAGGAGGTGAGGTGGACACAGACCTGTAGAGGGAACAAGGCTTTGCCATCACACCTCTCCATCATGGGCTCTCAACCTTGCTGCAGCTCACTTCACTGCTCTACAGCTTTTCCTCTCCTTGTCTCATCTACTGACCATGGCAATTGCTCTGGACAGCAGTTTTGTCTCCTGGCTTGTCTGTGGAGGGAGCCCTTGGGGAACAAGGCCACATCCCTTGTGTGCTGCTGGAGTCCTGTCCGTCCTCTCGATTACAGCCCAGGGTGTTGCTGCAGTCACCCAGAGCAGTTTCACAGATGAAGGTGGCTGAAACCATGCAGCCCACTCACTGAGAAGAGGTGGCCTGTGTGTTCCTCCCTTCCTGTGGGCAGATGAACAGCTCCTATACCTGAACTCTCTGAGGACAGCAGGGAGCTCAGCTAGAGCCCCAGCCTGCCTACATCTCATCTCCTCCCTCCTCTGTCTTCATCCACCTGGGCATGGAGGACTGTGGGTGTGTGTGGCAGCGCTGCTGGGGCTTCAGAGAAAGCACAAAATATTCAGAGGCTGTTTGTTCTCCAGGTTGCAGGGATAGGCTGCAGGAAGCAGGTCAAAGGGTGAGTGGGAGCACAGGCTGCTGGCTGAGCTGACTCAGGGCTTGCCATGATGTTCCAGCAGCTATAAATTGCTGTCAGCTCCACTTCACCAGGCTCAGCTCCCGCAGAGGCAGAGGACTTTTTACCTGCACTGAGCTCCCCACCTGGCTCAGGTGTGAGAGGAGCAGGAGAGAAACAGGCAGGAGAAGGCAGTGTCCTGGAGCAGCATGGCATCTCTTCTAGACAACCTAGCCAGACCTTCTGCTGTCGTCCTGCAGCTGTCTGTGCTGCTTGCTGTAACCTTTGTGCTGCTGAAGGTGTTCCAGCTCTACCAGGAGAGGAGGAAACTCATCAAAGCTCTGAAGGCATTCCCTGGCCCCCCAAAACACTGGCTCTATGGCCACAATCACCTGGTAAGGAGTGAGCTGGGCTCAGCCAGGGTGGGTTTGTCCCAACTGTGCAAGGTATCAGTCAGGGTGAGAAGGACTGGATGGGGTATGGGTGTCCCCTGCTCTTGTCTCTTCCTACATGGGAGTGCTGCCAAGGCTTCTGCAGGGCAGGAGGAAAGGGTGCTGGATATGTGGTGTGCATCATTTGGCAAAAAAGAGTCATGTACTTTTCAATCATATCCTTAAACAAAGAGTTATGGGACTTCCCTGAAGCTATTTAAATATGAGTAATCACAAAATGTCCCTGTGCTACATGAAACCTTCTACCAACAGGAGTGTCTTACCCTATAGCTGCTGAAGAAGACACAGCCACAAAAGCAGGGTGTTCTAATGCAGACATTTTCATCATTCTCTAGTGAAAATGTTTTGCTTTCACACTGCATGCCCACCTTGCACTGCTGAAGTTGGGGAACAGGGGTGTGACAGTCTTGGTCCTCCCGGCCCATTCACCAGCCATCCTGGCACTGCCCATGCCAGCTGTGACTGCCAAGTGCAACACGGAGCTGCTCCAAGCCCAGGCCATCCTAAGGGGTCTCAGGTACCACCAGCCCAGCAAGGGACTCTCCATGGAGCTGTCTTGTGCTGCAGGGATTTGGTGGCTCAGGCAGCTTTGCCTCTTGTGCATGGTCCCTTTGCAATGCTCATCCTCTCCTCCACCTGCAGCATAAAGGGCCCTGTGTGGCAAGTCCACCCACTCTTCCCTCATTTCCTAAGAGAGAACATCTTGTGTGTGCTTTCCGTGGGACTGCAAGTTTAACCTCTGCTCTCCCTGCCATGTCCCACTTTTTGTATCTTTGTTAATCCCTGATTAATTCTTATTGCAGATAAATTCTGAAAATATATTACACCAGTTAGTGTCGTGGGGAGAAGAATATCCCTATGCCTTTCCCAGATGGTTTGGACCAATCCTGCCTTCTCTAATCATCCACCATCCTGAATATGCCAAAAGCATACTTGGCCGAACAGGTGAGTCTCTACCACTGGTTTTGAGAAGTCTTTGACACTTTCCTACCAAGAAAATACTGGGAAACTTCCCTGGAGTTATCCCCTCTGCCAGCTACCTTCACATCTATTGCAATTCTTCTTTTGCTTCTCTTCACAACTCCCAGGCTGCCCCAGGTTTCATGGAGCAGTTTGTATTCCTGTGCAAAAAACAAGTGCCTGTTCCTTCCAGTTTCCTGTCATTGCCAGCTTAAGGGTCATCTGTCTTATTGTTCTCCATAGCTTCTACCACCATAATATTTGTGCTTCCCAGTAAACCCAGTAAAAAGTGTGAGCTGTCATGGCAATGGCTCTCAGAAGGCATCTTGAATCTTCTCCTCTGCTCCCTTCTGTGGAGCATATGAGTGGTACATACATGGCCATCCCCAGTAACTTCCATCCATTGTTCTCAGTTTTGGAATTTGCCATGGCTGTTTCTTTCCCACATGCATTTTTTTGTTCTAACTCTCTCTGTTTTTTCAAGTCCACTGCAGTCATAATTGTAGATGATCACTCTTTAACTCTACTTCTGGTGGTACAGTATTTTAAGTATTGAAGTGAGATGAGATTAATTCTATCATGTGATTTAGAGGGCGAAATCTAATGCAAATTTATCCTGAATTTTCTCTTTTGTTATGTTGAATTCATTAATTATTCATACATTCCTGATATCTGGTCTATTCTACAGATCCCAAGGCTAGTGTACCCTACAAATTCCTAGTTCCCTGGATTGGTAAGTCAAAAGCAGCAGTAAGGCTGCCAGAGCTGTGATCAGAGCCTGCAGGAGCTGATTGTGCCTTTGCTATTTGTACTTCAGGGAAGGGGCTTCTGATCTTGGAAGGAAGCAAATGGTTCCAGCACAGGAAGATGCTCACCCCAGCCTTTCATTACGATGTGCTGAAATCCTACATGACCCTGATGTCAGACTCAGTCAAAGTGATGCTGGTAAGAATCTCCATTCCTGCTACTTTTATCTTTCAGCTGTGGAAAAGTGAAAATAAAAAAAATGAGTGAGAGAAAGAGAGCACTTAGAGAGTTTCTACCCATTTTGTGTGTGGTTTTGAAGTTCTAAATTTGAATTAGAATTTGAAGTTCTAAAATTGCTCCCCTCACCTTCCTTTGGACATTACACTTATTCTTTCTCTTTGTTTGCCAATAAAATCAACCACTGCAAGAATGTCCTTTCATACCTTGACATGTATTCTTTCATACCTGGGAAAAGAAATGTGCAGAAGAGTTAGATTAGGTTCACAGAATATATCATGAACTAGGGCCTCTGCTTCCAGAAAGGAGAACAATTAGCAGTTTGGATCTGGGAAGAGGGACAGGAAAATATGACCTGAACATATATATATGGTCTGTCTCTCCTTACCTCTGGCTCTCCCTCTAGGATAAATGGGACAAGAAGATCACAGAGAAGAAGTCAGTGGAGCTCTTTCAAGATGTCAGCTTGATGACACTAGACAGCATCATGAAATGTGCCTTCAGTTATAATTCTGACTGTCAGACTCAGAGGTCGGTGCCTAATTTCCAAACCCTGGGAAAGCAAGTGCTCCTGTTTCACCAATCATTTTGCTAACACCAGCTTTGACCTTGGCCTCCTTACAGCAACTCCCACTATTATATTAGAGCTGTTTTTGACCTGAGCTACCTCCTGAGCAATAGAATCCAGACTCTTTCCTTCAAGGATATCTTCTATGACCTGACTCGCAAAGGCCGTGAGTTTCAGGATGCCTGCAAGCTGGCCCATACCCACACAGGTATTCCTGCCCCTTTCTCCCTCCTTTCTTTTAATCTATTCACTCTAGCAGGTGCAATAAAGTCCTGTCTCCCAGCTGAACCTCTCCCTTACTTTCCCATGGAGTGGCCCAGAGTGGGGTTTCAGCACAGACTGGCAAGAGGGTTACACATTAAACAGAGCCCAAGCTGATGACCTAGAGGTCAAGTACATGAAGGTACTCTGGAGGGGCAGGATGTAGAGAACTGATCTCTCCTCTGTGCAGATCAGGTAATACAAGAAAGAAAGGTGTTTCTCTCCAATGAGAAGGAACTTGACAAGATCCAGAAGAAGAGGCACCTGGATTTTCTGGACATTCTTCTTTGTTGCAAGGTGAATGTTTGAAATGATCGTCCTAAACGCCAAAGAACAGAACTGTGTGGCACCAAGGGTGCATCAGCAAGGGAAGCACAAGACAGACCAAATCATACAGGTCCTTTAGATAAAAAAATAAAAGGCCTGTGTGCTTAGGAATGACATCTGTCCTCTTTCTTAGGATGCAAATGGAGTTGGACTGTCCGACGAGGACCTGCGTGCTGAGGTGGACACCTTCATGTTTGAGGGCCACGATACCACGGCCAGTGGCATCTCCTGGCTCTTCTACTGCCTGGCAACACACCCTGAGCACCAGCAACGGTGCAGGGAGGAGATCCAGGGCATCCTGGGGGACCGAGATACCATTGAGTGGTGAGCTAGGACTTCTTACTCCTTTATCTTGAGCTCTTTCAATTTACCCTTGAAGGCCTTTGACATAGTCCCTCCCAGCATTCTTCTCCCTAAATTGGAGACATAAAGATTTGATGGGTGGACTGTTCAGTGGCTGAGGAATTGTTTGGAAGGTGGCATCCAGTGGGTAGTGGTCAATTGTCCAGATCAGTGACAAGTGGTTCCCCTCAGGGGTCTGTACTGGGACAGACCAGTAACAGCTTTGTCAATGACATAGACAAACAGATTGAGTGCATCCTCAGCAAGTTTGCTTTCAGGGAGGACCTTGGGAAGATGACCTACACCACGATGTGCATCAAAGAGAGCTTACGCCTGTTCCCACCAGTTCCTGCTGTGTCCCGACAGCTCTCCAAACCCGTCACATTTCCTGATGGACGCAGCTTGCCAGCAGGTCTGTTGAGTTTGTTCACACTTCATGCTGCTGTGTGTGACAGTCAGAGCTTCTTCAATCTTTGTGGAGGGGCTGGAGGGTTGTCCAGGCTCCCTTCTCTCTCCTGTAGCTGTACTGAGCTACCACAGCTTGCTGCCACAGTGAGCCTGGAAAGGGTGGCCAAGGACGTGCTCCAGAGCTCAGAGAGGTCTTGTGAAGCATTGTTCCTGGCCAAGTGAAAGTGATACACTGATAGAAAAAAAAGGGACCCAGCTCTGAGGTCTTTGTTTTTGATGTGTGAGGTTTTCAGGAGATCCCTGCTAGATCTCCTGCAACAGCCCCTGTAGAGCTCAAGGAGGGAGAGCATCCCAAAAACACCTCCTCTGCATTTTCACTCTGAGGTGTCATGAGCTTTTTCTCACTTTTCTTTTACAGGCTGCCAGATTGCACTGAGCATATTTGCTCTTCACAGGAACCGGGATGTGTGGGAGGACCCCGAGGTATTCCACCCTGATAACAAGAAAGGGAAGATGGTTTCTGAGCCCAGGCATCCATTCCCCTTGGAGAAGGCAGCCAGTGCCTCCCTCCTATGTTTTTTTTTCCCTGTTGTCATTCCAGCAGTCCACATCTAAATGCAAAGTTCAGTCGAGCTACCAAACACCCTAAAGGCTTTGAACATGACAAAGGGCTGGGAAAGGGTGTTCAATAGCCTCTCTTTGTCCATGGTAACACAGAGATGCTCTGGGTGCTTTCAGCTGCCCTGCACACACTTAGAATGGTATAAGAAGTCCCAAGCCCCATAAGACAGTGTGTGATTTGAAGATGATATTTTAGAGGCTTCAAAAAATAACTGAAAAGTTTGAAGAAGGAGGCATAGCTGCCTCTCTCCAGTGGATGTCTGGAGACCAAGGATCAGACATGTATGGAATGGAGGGATCCTGACTCGATCCTTGCTGCCATGGATGAGAAAATACCTGCAGGCATCTTGGGCCTTGTAGTGGATGACCTGGGTATGTCCAAAGGGAAGATCCACTCAGTGGCTTTGTAGAGTGATGACTGTCATCTGCAGCTCCCCTAGGAAGGGCAGAGGTCACATCCAGCCCTAACCTGGGGACCAGGAAAGAACCTGGTGCAGCTCAGATCAAACCAAACACTGACCAAATGATCTTTGTTACTCCCACAGGTTTATGATCCCCTAAGGTTTTCTCCAGAGAACTCAGCACAGAGGCATTCTCATGCTTTCCTGCCTTTCTCTGCTGGATCCAGGTGAGAGACACTTCATCCCTCTCCTTTTTATCAGGCTGCCTTGCATGTGAGACCTAGCTCAGATGCAGGCTCCTAAGGCTAATTTCCCTCAGTCTGCACAAGCCAAGTTTGCTTGGCCAACTCAAGGAGGCTTTCCATAACAGGATCTCCTATTACAGCATCTCCTGTAATAGGATTTCCATGCTCCATCAGCTCTGTGGTCACTGTAGGATTTCACACAATTTTCTTGTGACTTTGTGGAGATGTTTACATTTTCTGTTGCCTGTGTTGGGAACACCATTCCATTGTTTAGGGGCGAATCCCTCAAAGCCAAAGGGGCCAAGTCTCCATGGTTCCCATGCTGTATCAATAGACAGATATAGGATACTGAGGTCTCAGAAGCTTGCAAGAGGATCACCACACAGAGCCAGAAATATCCTTTTGGAGGTGTCTGGGCTTTTAGCTGGATCCTGGCTGTACTTCCTAGTGAAGTAAGCCTCTGTTCTCTCAATCTCAAATCTTTTGTCAATGTTTAATAAGGAAATAAATAGCAATACCCCAGCACAGAGTTGGGTGCATGAGGGGCTTGCTCGACACGCTGTGGTGTCATCCTCAGCTGGAGGTCCCCCAGCTCACACATGGGGCGAGTCTAGCTTGGGGCTGGCAGGGGACGAAGGCAGCAATTGGAGCCCTTGTCATCCTCTCCCCAGGAACTGCATTGGGCAGCAGTTTGCCATGAATGAGATGAAGGTGGCACTGGCTCTGACCCTGCTGCGCTTCAAGCTCTACCCAGACGCGTCCAGGCTTCCCATAATGGTACCACAGGTCGTCCTGAGGTCCAGCAACGGGATACACGTGCATTTGAAGAAGGTTTTCTGATGCCATGGGGGCAGGCTCTCCCAAGGTACACCCTCCACCCAGAGGTTTGTGAGAGGATCACCAAACAGACCCACAGTGGCCACATTGGATCTCTCCTGTATTAACCCCTGTGCCATTGTTGTCCGGAGGGGCTTGCTGAGCCCACAAACACCAAACCCAGCAGGTCCAGTTCCTCCTCGCAGGGGGAGCAGCACTCTTAAGGGGGTTCCACAGCATGGCTTTGGCTCATCCTTCTCCTCCACAGGCATCCCCCATGTCCTGCTCACCTCCTCGTCTCCTACCTGCCCTCACACACTCTCTGGCAGGACTTCTGTCACCTGCCTGTGGATTTGTCCCATTGTTAGTTCCCCACTTGGGCTTGGCAGTGAACAACACCTGGCATGGTTTGCACAGATGCCTAAAGCCTGGGTGCTGCTCCAGCACAGAGTTCCTGCCCTGCCTCCAGCCTGGGAGTGCTGGGCCAGGATGGCTGCTCCCAGCAGCCTTCCCACACACCGCACTCCCAAGGATTCCTGTTCTGGGGCTGGCACTGTGCCCACCATTATGGAGATGAATGCCTGTGGTTCTCTTCTGCCCCAGCTCTGAACTTCCTTGAGCTGAGGGTGCTCAGGAGCCAGCACAGAAAATGCCACCAGCTAACCTGAGGCAGGACTTGGCACACTGGAAGCAGCATGTGATCAGCATTGTTCTCCTCTCTGAAATGAGAATAAAGCTTTGTGGGGATGATCTCCAAGCATGGCTTTGGCTTCCTTTGCATTTGGGGGCTCAGCAGGGTACAAAAGTAGTCCCAGCAGGCCAGAGGCAAAGCTGCACCCAAGGGTGCAGCACTGTCAGTGTTTTCTCAAGCCACAAGCACAGTTTCCATGCACCCTGTTGAGCCTGTTTCCACAAATCCCACACCACCCATCATCTCACCTTTGACTCCAGGAGTTTCAATGGTAAGGGAACAACTGAAATGATCTGTGCTCAAACAAAGCAAAACAGAAATACACATCACACACACAAAAGTGCTGGTGTTAAGAACACAGTCAGCTTGCAAAATAAAACAAGAGATGTGACCCTGCCTCAAACCCTGTCCTGCAGAGGCTGAGAACTGACTGCTCAGTTCAAGAGTGGCCTGCCCAAGGGGTGCAGGTGAGCACTGGCCTTGCAACTGGGCTTGTTGTGGGGGTACAGGGAGCCTTTCCCCAGCACCAGTCCAGGTGGACCAGCTGTATGAGCTGCAGGTCCGGGTGTGAAATGGATCAGTAGGTGGCAGTGGGAGACCCAGAAAAAGTCCTTTTTGGTCCCTGGTAAAAGCCCCTGGGCTTGGCAGGCAGCACAGCCAGGCCCAGCAAGGCAGGTGATGTGTCCTATTTCTGGGGACACCCCTGTCCCCACCCTCAGAGGCGCAGCCACTGCTCTGTCAGAGTCCCCAGTGTGTCTGTGGCATTGGCCAAAGCCCAAGGGAAGTTTGTCACTGCAAGGGCCCAGGCACTCAGAGAGCACCAGGGGAAACTAAGGCACAAAGGCCTCTATATGTGTCATGGCTTGGTGACAGACAAGGCAGTGCAGCTTTCACACACAGCAGTGGCACCACCAGAATCACTGCAGGCACCAACATATCCAAACCACATCTGTCTGTCTGTCTGCCTGCCTGGGCAGCTCTCTGCTGATGGCCAGATCAGGACAGTCAAACCTGAGCATCTCCCCATCTGACTGAACTGCAGTCCTCCTGCTCCCCATCTCTGCTGCCTGCTGCATCCTCAGTTTGAGAAACAAAATTCTCCTCAGGCTGGATCCAGACCTTTGTTTTGGCTGTCTGGGTACCAAAAGGGACAGAGATGCTGAGATTAACCAGCAAGGTGCAGCTTGTGTTTATTTTGCAAGGCAGCTAGAGACCAATTCCTCTTCTCTCAGCCCTCCCCTTCTCACCCACAGAAGGAGGCTGGATGCAGGTTGTGCAGGTGCCAGTGCCACCACCCTGGCACCGCTGGTGAACTCAAGTTGGAAAGGCCAGACTCCTGCTGTCCTCCCAGCTCCAGCACAGCGAGGCCTTCAGAGGGAAGTGGTTTAAAAACACCTCTTCATTACTGAGAAATTCTATTTGTCAGGCATTTCAGCCTCCCATCTGGGAAGAGGCAAACCACCTTGAAGCTCTGCTCATCTGCTCTGCAGCAGGTCGTCCAAGAAATGAGCTTCAGGTGCCCTTGGCCACCAAGACCCATCCCAGTCTCCTTGGCCATGGGTTCCAAAGAAACCCAGTGTCACTTAAGGCGTCACTACAGCAACTTCTGGTTTGACAATGGTGGGGTAGGACCCCCAGCTGCTGCCCACCCCATGGCCTGTACAGTGCCCTGTGTTTTGGGGCCATCACCCTATTCACTGCCATGACCAAATCTGTCCATCTGGTTTCCAAGAGTCCTTCTGATTGCTAGATTGTTATGAATGGCCAAACACCAGCCACTTCCAGCATCCAGGGAAAATGCTCTTGGTAATCTGCTTAAGAAAGAGAGGACAGACTGCTGCCATTTTTGATGCAAAAAAAAAAAAAGGATTGTTATTCCAGGCAGCTATAACAATAATTGAGGTAAGCAGAGCCAAACATTTTAAAATCTCCTCCTGTTAAGAATCATGCTTGAACCAGATTTGCAGTTTGAAGGGCCAAAGCTTTTGAGAGGTCTCGCAGCACCAATGCACTGTGAAGCCCTAATGCAGCAGCAACCAGGAGAAAATTCTTCCAGTTCTCAGCTTAGCCAGGTCAAACTGAGCAGCACAAACATCCCCCCACCTTCAAACGGTGACAGTTTCTGGACAGCAGCTTGTACAAGATAACCTCCTCTGCCAAGCCACCGCCAAACGGCTGGGAGAGCAGCAAAGGAGCTGTGCGAGGAGCCGGGCAGCAGCCAGTGACACAGATCTAATCGCCCGCGCATTTGCCCCAAGTATCTCCCTGCCACGCAGTGACATTTCTGCGCTGTCTCAGCTCGCTCCTCCATCACCATGGCTACAGCAGCCGCCAATCCACGGCTGAGTCCTTCCCGAGTACCAGCAAACCCTCTGGGAGATGCTGCGAGAGCCAGCCCCTTTGGCAGGGAGACACTTCGGGGACCCGGGGACAATCCATAGCACCAAAAAATTCCCCTTTTTCTTCTTTCCCTTCTCCTTTTTATTTTCCCTTTTTCTTTCCCTTTTTCTTTTTTTTTTTTCCTTTTGAAGCACAAACAATGGAGCTAAAAGGTTGGGTATCAGGCCGATAATCATGAATGACGTGTCGTTATTACACACCACACATTCATTATCTCCCACTCCAGCCATGTCACAGGCGGCTGGAGGAGGGCAGATAACGGGGTGCCTTCATGCAGATGGCTTATTATCAGGATGTTCCAGGAGGGGCTTTAAGACAGTTAGTGATGCTGTTTGCCAGTTAAAGATTAGAGACCCCAGAGAATAATTAACAATCCCAAAACCCAGTTTTTCTGCTGGATTCTTCAGCTCTCTCCCCCCTCCCCCATCCTCTTTAATCTATTCACTCTAGCAGGTGTAATAAAGTGATAAGGACAGGCTCTGGGGATGTTTGTTTGGCTACTGCGGGTGTATAAACCAACAATGGATGGTATTTTACTTCTGGCTTTCAGTGGCTTGAATCGAGACCAAAAACTTTGCAGCCCCCTTGCCCACACACAGCCACCTCTCCATGCTGTACCCCTGGCTACCACCTGGGTGGCTGGGCTTCTTCCCCACCCAAAGGACCACGAGGGTGGGACAGGTTCCCTTTGTCCCTCTGGAGATCCAAATCACAACTCTCTGGTGTCAAGGTGCCCAATGCCAGCATATAAACCCCAGGCACATTGCTCAGGTGCAGGGATAGAGCTGGTGCTGCTTCCAGCAGCAGTTTACCTGAATACAGAAAGTCTGTAATTAAACTACCTTGGGATAATTTATATCATAGATGTCCACCTGCCCAAACTGTTCCAGTTACAGCTGGAATAGAGACACCTCAAGCCTTCACAGCTAAAGAGCCTCAGGAGAGACCAGGGAAGCATCAGAGGAAAGGTGGCTTCCAACAAGATATCCCATTATCTGGGGTTCCAAGAGATGGGTTGCACCCTCCTAGGTCACAAAGAAAAGTTATGATACACCTTGTAATAAAGTAGGGATGCAAAAAACCCCACCCTGAATATCTTCTGCTCCAAAGGAGACTATCCTGTCTGCAGCAGAACACAGCCCTGGACATCTTCCTGAAGCCCAAGGCTTCAGAGATAATGGCATTATGGAATGGGGGATAGGATGGAGCACTCATGGTGTCCCTGCACTTCACTGGTGGGTGTGGGGAGGTTTGTGAAGAGCACCTTCATCCCTCTGTACTGCATGGGTGTTGGGGTGGTTGCAGAGGTGTTGGGGAGGATTTGGCCCTCAGGCAAGTTGGCTTAGGGCCCTTCAGAGAGGTCACTAAGGCTGTGGCAGGTGCCCCTCACCTGGGGGTCTCAGGTACAGCCCTGACTCTGGAGGACATTCCCCAGCTCATGGGGGCTGTGTGGAAGGCACGAGCACTGGCACGCCAGAAGTTGTCTTCCCAATCACGCTCATCCTGCCAGGGAGGGATGAGACAGCATTGTGCTTTAAAGAGCATCCCAACCCTATCAGCAAGAGATGAGATATCCTAATTATGGCAGTACAGGCGAGGATCTGGGCTGTATCAGCCAGTACAGAAAGGTAAACAAGAAATATAACAATGGACCCTTAACACTCATTAGCTGTGTCAGATAATACCTCACTTTTCTCCCTTTGGGGCTTAAAATCTAATTAAGATTTTCCAACAATAAATTTCATTTATGCTCGCTCCCTTTTGTTCTTTTTAGGATCACACCGAGAAGCATCTGCGAGCGACTTGCACAGCTCACGGGGAGGCAGCTTCAGTCAGCCTCAGCTTGTGCTGCACACACGAGGGAAACTGAGGCAGGACAGCACCCTGGACAGTGCAGAGGTGAGATCCTGCTAGCACATAGCACTGGCTCCTGCATAAGGTGTTTTCCCCAGGGAAGTGAACCCCAAAGGGGCAGTGGTTGTGATAAGACCAAGCACAGAAGCTCCTGGGCAAGCCCAGCAGTAAAGCCTTGTCCTTGCTCAGACCTACAGCCAGGGCAGGGATCTGTGGGGAGAGGGACACTGAGACCCTCTGTGCCCTCAGCACACCTCCACTCCAAACCCACATCCAGGCATTGCAGGGTGAACAGCTCAGACATCCACCATGCATTCCCTGTGTACACAGGGCAGGGAATAAACTCCTGTTGTTACTCATTATAAGGATGACATCGTTAGCTTCTTTTGCAATTGAGAGGTAAAAAATTAATGGGCTCCCTTCCTCTTGCCACACCCCCAGCCCAAGTGCTGACATGGCAGGAACAGGTAATGACTAATCCTTAAACCCTGCTGAGTGCAGCAGTACCACTGAACCTTGGGGAGCTTGGTTTTTTTCCAAACCCACGTGATGTTTGGCACCTGTGAGAGGAAAGTCAGGGGAGCAGCATCCATCAGGGGCACGAGTGGGGTGGTCCAGGACGCAGTCTGGGGCTGCCTCAGCCTCTAGCTACCCAAGGGAGGGTGGTAGATGGAAACAGCTCTGACATGGTGCTGGGGATGCAGCCATTCTGCCTCCACATCTGAGGGCTTGACCTCTCTAACCCTTCCACCTGTTTCTTTCTACTGCCATGCAATTTCTCAATGGGAGCTGTGATTTCTCAATGCCAAGTCTTTGAGGGCGTTTTCAAATACTCACCTACCTCAGGCTCTAGGGAAAATGCCTTTCAAGGTGGGTCTGTTACTGGGAGACACCTGCCTGAATTCTTGTGTCTCCATTTGCTAGGGACATCAGCAGCTTCAGCTGTGGGAAGCACAGAGAAGAGCCCTAGAAACACCTTGCATCCCCCAAAACCAGGGGCTGCCAAAAATGCCCCTCTTATAAATCTCCCACCCCAGCACTGCTCCAGTTGGGCTGCCCTTGATTGCAGAGTCCCTTAATCCTTCCCTCACTGGTCAGGAAAAGGACCCTTCGTGCCACCTGGGTAAATCATGTTCCAGGAATGGCCAAAGCATCAGAGGTCTCTCATTTCAATCAACAAATGCCACAGCTTAGAAACACTTGTTGTTCCCATGGTGGCCCTGGCACTGTCCCCACCACAGCAAAAGACAGACTCTGGTTAATGAACAGCCTGGCAGGAGCAGGTTGCACTATGGCAAACTGCCCCAGGATAACCAGCACTGCCCAGAGCAGCTCCTGGCCACTGCCTGGCAGCATTGATAAATGACTGCCATTCACAGCCTGCAGCCCTGGAAATGGCTCCCAGCTGCCTGTAGGGCTGCACATTGTGGTCTGTGGGATTCAGGGAGTGCTGCCTTTCACCCATTGAAGCAGCACTGGGAAGTGCTGGGCTGTTTCTGTGGCTCAGTAACCCTGTGTGGCAAATGGAGTGGAATGATGCACTCACCTCCCTGTATATGCCTTTGAGGCTCTGGGGCAGTCCAAATGCTGAGCATTCCCTGATGTCCTTCATCCTCCCAACTG
This sequence comes from Anthoscopus minutus, assembly GCA_013399455.1. Classification (NCBI taxonomy): domain Eukaryota; kingdom Metazoa; phylum Chordata; class Aves; order Passeriformes; family Paridae; genus Anthoscopus; species Anthoscopus minutus. The sequence goes on from VWYI01020241.1 coordinate 356,201, forward strand.
CCTGAAGGCTGGGAGAGCTGTGAGATGCCAGAAAGCCCTTTGGCTGATTAGCAGAACAACCCTCTTTGCTGTCATAGGCAACAATTCTCTTTATTGCTCACCGGGAAGATATGTACAGAGGGGGAGGTTTGTTCTGACATTAAAATGTATGGTGTAGTTCATAAAAAGGAGGCTGAACTGGGGAGAAAAAGATCAGGTTTTCCATCAGCAGCTCCCCAGAGGGCAGCTGGGAGTGTGGGGATGTCCCAGGCACCCAGCAGGATCCCTTCTGTGTCTCGAACAGGCCAACACCCTCCTGGGACCTGGGACATCCAACCTTTCCAACCAGGCGGGGTGACCACCGGGCAGGAGAGGTGGCACCTTCAGACCTCTCCTGGGGACCACGCGGACACCAGCCCCAGAGGGACGAGAGCACATCCCACAGGTGGAAAAGGAAGAGATCAGGAGGGGGTGGTGCCGTGGAGAGGCCAGGGCCCATCACTCCCAGGGGGTGCCAGTGCAGAGAGGCTCTGTGAAAACGCCCATCGCAATAGCGGGAAGCGAATCGCGAGGAAGAGGAGGGCGGTGGGCGGGTGCTGCTACATGGCCGTGGTGATCACCTTCTCCTCGGGCTCCACGGTGTTCTCATAGGCGTGCTGGTTCTCTTTGGACCTGCATCAAGACGGACAAGCACAATGCTGAGCTCAGCCCTAGCAAGACCAGCAACCCCAAAGCCACCACTGGCATCCAGCTGTGCACTGAGTGAGGGGTGAGATGGGGGCCAGAGGAGGGGTCACCCTGAAAGGACCGGAGCCAAGTGTGGGGTGGGAATTGCTCTAATTTTTAGTGAGGGCTGTTTTGACTGTCACCATCTTTGTGGTGACCTGTGGTCACTTTTGGGGGTTTCCTCTGTTGGAAAGCTGTGATGCAGCATAAGAAAAATGTGGTGTAGCTGGTTGTGAGGTGGTGGATGGATTGTGGGGCTCAGCTGCAGGGATAGGGAGAGATGAGGGAGAAGGGGATGCTCCCTCACTTGTGCTTAGCCCCTGGAAAGGTTAAAAGCCCCCCAAAATAGGTTCATGGGACGTGTAAGACCCTGAGTGCGTGAGAACACAGCTCTGCATGTCTGAGCTGTCCTCACAGGAACAGACCAGAGCCTGGGAGCCATGGGGAAAGAGTCTGAGCAGGTCCTTCACCTGAAGTCAGCTGCAGCCGATACATATCTCCCTTCATGGCCATTGGATATGACAGCATCTGGCTTGTCCTCCACACTCACCACGTTCTCAGCACTTTCCCTGGAGGGAGAGGAGAGAGGAGCTGGGACAGAGCAACAAAGGAGCCAAAGTGCTGGGGAGCAGCCTCTTACCAGTGATGACACTATAGAGACAATAAGGCACCTGGATGTGATTCTGTCCTCAGACACCTTGCTCAGCCTCCTTCCTAGCAGGACAAGGAGGAACACCCTCCCTGCAGATTTGCAGAGGCTGTGCCCAGTGCCAACCCCTGTCTCTGCAGCACCGTGCTGGCAGTCAGCAGGACTCATTGTCAATATGTGGGATTGTTTTCTCCTGAAAACTGGTTTATCCAGTCTACTTCTATGTAATCTGTTGCAAAATAGTCCCTGTGGATCCTGATGGACACACAGAGAGCAGTCAAGGCTCTGCTGGTGCCTCAGCCCTGGTGCAGGAGGGCTGTCTTTGTGCATGTCCACGTGAGTGAAGCCGAGCTACTCACTCTCCAAAGGGAGTCTGGACCACTTGCAGAAGGAACCACTGGCCAGGGATGGGGTGTTCAAGCTCAGCCAGACCCCAAAAGCTCAGCTCTGGAGCCAGCCTGTAGCCTGAGCAGTGCCCGGGGGATTTAGTTGCCGAGGGTGTGTGCAGGTCCACCCTGCAGGCACATCCCTGCCTCCTCCAGCACTTGCCCAAGGGCAATTTCAGAGGCTTCTCCAAGGAACAGCCTGGCATAAACAGGCAGTGGCTGGAGCTGATAGCTGCTGTCACAGTGACAGCACAGAGCTGGCAGGGCTCCAGGCTGCCGAGCCTCGCTCCCGCTCTCCTGAAGAAAGGCCAGATTAATTAAAACAAGGCACCATCCCTCCTCAAGCCCTCCTCAGCATCCTCTGCCTCCAGGCTGGGAAAAGGCAGCCAGGCACAGGCAGCAGTGGGAAACACCATCCCTGCCTGCCACTCCATGGGCTGGGGGCTCCTTCAGTTTGAGGACGAATGTTCCTCTTTGGGAAACAAAGGCTACAGCACCAAATCAGATCATATAAACATATATATATATATTTATATATAACACATTGTATCATGCAGTGGCCCAGAATGCATCCCAAAGGGACTTTCTTAAGATGCCTCTGGGGCTAAAGCTGACCTGCTGATCATCAGAGTATATACCAGCTCAGAGAGGCTGCAGGAAAGCCCAGGTACAAGACTACAGCCTAAAGGAGCTCCACAAGTGCAGAGGAACCAGGAAACAGATGTGGGGTGCTTTTGGTGTTCATCCCCTGTGGCTTTGGGCTCAGGTTCAAGATCAGGTTACTGCAACTTAGCCAGTTGGCCTTCCTTGGCTGAGAGGAGCCTCAGCCTGTGACATCAGGCAAGAGGTAACCCACCCCATAGAGCCTTTTTCAGATTAATAAATACACCACATTTGTCTGTGGTATGAGCTCCAGGTGGAAAGTACTTCTACTGCTTGGCTCTGTCTGCTTTGCAAAAAAGCTGGTTCAGTCTTATTATCCCATGGATATGAGGCACATGGGAACTAAACCCCCAAAAGCCATAGAAAACCAGGCTGGGCCAGCCCCCTGACCTCGTGCCCAGGTAATCCAGCCACGATGCTGTGGCTTTGCCATTCCCAGAGTGGCGCTTTCTCGTGGCAGCATTTGTACAGTGCAAGCTCACACCTGGCAATCAGTAACAGGGATCAGAGACCAGGACAGGGACAAAAGGACGGGGAAATGAGGACAGGGAGTCTTTGCTGCTCTCCCAGCCCATCTCCCAGAACAGCAAGCACGGTGTTCTCATCCTGGCACATGCACAGAGGCTGCTGGAAGTGACATGTGCCAAGGCAGCTGAGCCCACCCCAGAGCAACGTGCCACACTTACACTTTATCCTTACACCAGAACCTGTTGACGACGAAAGCGATGGCCACCAGGACTAGAAATACAACCACTGCAATGACACCCTGTGACCACGGCTGGAGGCTGCCCCGGGCTGCAGGGAAAGGAGAGGACACGAGTTAGAAATTCCTCCTCAGGCTTTATCTGCCGAGCTTCTCCCATCCAGCTTCAGTGAGGTCCAGAGGAGAGCCTGATCCTGCAAATCTGAGCAGAACGTGCTGCTGTCAGTTCAGGCAGGCTTACCTGGATGATAGCAATGAAATAAAGTACAATTAACAGAATTTTTACTGGTGTTTGGATGTGGAATGTGGTGCCTTGCAGCTTTGGGGCTCCATACAAATACATAAACATGCACCTTGTGGGGCTAGAGGCTCTGTGATGGGGCAGAAAAGGCCTGGAGGACATGAAGGAAGGGAGTGAAGGAGAATGTTTGCCAAAGGAAGGAAGGCAGAGGGGTCTCAGCAAACTGCTTACTCTCTGTCCCCAGATGCCACAGACATCATTCCCAAGTTATTTTCCAAATACTGACCGGTAAAGTAAGGACTCTGTAAGAGGGCAAGTGTAAAATTTGGTTGCCAGTCCTACAGCAAAAAGTTGTCAGTGCTGATTTTGGTAATATGTACCATCCAGCAGGCTTCCAGAGCAGCAAACGATTTATGACAGAAATTGAAGGCTGAGGCATTCAGAGGAATAACCTCAGCACAAAGAGCAGGTAGGGCTGTCAGGGGCCCAATTGGGGTGGAGGGCTGGGGGCACTGGGAGCTGACTGGGATATCCCCATTTCCCCCAGGAATGGAACAGACTGACAAGTTCATTTTTCTCTATCCTAACCAGACCTAAGCAGGAATCCAGCCACGGGTGGGAAGGCTGTGAGACACATTCCTGGATGTGGGCAGGATGCATGGGCAGGCAGTGAGAAGAGGAAGCCTTGTCCCAGCCCTTGCTGGGGTGGCTGCTCCTTGCCTCCCACTGGATTTTGGGCAATAGAGCACTCAGATGTAATTGAGCCCATCCTTAAGTGCTGTCACATCAGTGCCAACTCTTTGAGGGCATTTTCAAAATACTCACCTACCTCAGGCTCTAGGGAAAATGCCTTTTGAGGCGGGTCTGTTACTGGAAAACACCTGCCTGAATTTTGGTGTGTCCATACAGCCACACCCCTTTGAGATTTAATTACTATTTAGTCAGAGCCTGCTTTTCCTCATCTGCTGATCAAAACACCAACCCTTGCTCATAACGTGGTCCCTGTGCATGGGCAGGTGGGGCAAGTGGAGGGTGACACCTGCCAGCCCCAGGACACTCAGACCCAGCCAGGGACACCTGCAAGGCTGAGATGCCCCAGAACAAGCAATGGATAATTCAGTCTTCCTCGGGAACTTTTCACTGAACACATCCTCTGTCCCACAGGAGACAAACCTCTGCTGTAAAGGGAAAATAATCTTTACTAGCAGTAGTAAGAGTAGGCTGCATGTTCCACACATGCAAACTCCTAATCCACAGCCAGCTTCACACTGGCTCTGCTGCTGACAGCTCTCCTCTCCTCCCTCTGGTTTTGGGGAGGGGGACTGTTCTTTGGTAACACCCCCCAGCTCCTTGAGTCTTTACCACAAGAGACTTTTATTTAAAAAATAATAAATAAAACAACTAAACCTCAAACGCCAAATCACAGCAAATTTTTTCCTCTTGGAAGTGAAATCAACCTGGCCAGCAGACTCACCAGCAGTGCCAGTCTGGAAAGCAGTGGCCATCCAGGGCAAGGGGCTGTGAGAACAGCCCTAAGTAGCATCTCTCAGCCCCCTCTCCCCACAGAAACATTTGTCATGTTTCTGCAAGGTCCAGAGCAGAAACTCATGAGGAGGAATTCAGAAATTCCCTCTTGTATCAGCAGGTTTCGACTGAAACGCCATTGTATCAGCAGGCTGCTGGTGGTGGTGGCCATGGGTGGTGACAGTGGGGAAAGAGCAGGGGTTGATCCCCTCCTGCCCTACCTCGTGGTCAAGGATGCTCATGTCCTGCTGCTCACCCTGTTGTGAGTGCAGCCCCAAACACACTGATTGCCTCCTGGCTGAATTTTGGTTGGATTTGCATCCTCCTTCACTCTGCCCTTGGCTGTTGGCCGCATTTATTTATTAATTGCAGTTTATTTTTCCTGCCAGACCCAGAGTGTCCAGCCTAAGCTTTGGGGGATGGGGTGATCAGGTCCAGCTCTTCGTGAGGTTTCTCATGGGGTTAAGGGAGTTCAACCAGGGAATGAAGTCAGCAGTGACTTAAACTGCCAGATTTGCCTCTCGTGATCTTCCAGCAAAGGAGAGGGGATGAAAAGTGGTAGCAAACCTCCTTGGAGCAACTGTGCTCAGGAGATTCTGGATGTTTTTGCAAGTGAAATCTCACTCCTGTGGCTGCTTCCACCAGATTCCAGAGCATTCAAAGCCAAAAGGGAAAACACCAAACCAAACTCAAGGGGTTCTGGCTTTCAGAGACCATGCCGGGCCTGGCTGCAAGGGGAGATAAGGATGGTAAGGGAGTGGCAAACCCCTGCACTGGGCTGAAATACCCGCTGGGGAACTTGCACGGGCATAAGAAAGGAGGAAAGGGGATCGGGCAGAAGCAAGAGCTTGATAGGATCTCTTCAGGAAATGACTGCTTAAGTGCCAGCCCTGGGGGCAGTGCCTGGCTGCAGCCCCAGCAGGCACACCCTGCTGCCCGGCCAGGAGGGACAGCTGAAAGGATGAGTCTCACCTGTGGAAACAGGACTCTGTTCCTGGAAAAATGCTTCACTGGGGATGCCCCTTCTGGGTCAGCCTGTCCCTCAGGCTCTGCCACCTCCCCTCTCTGTTGCCCCACAGTAATGATGGGGTTTTCCTTCACAAACAAGATCTCCTAAGCCCAACTAAGCAATGTGCAGCCCTGGCAGATCTGTCTCCACACATCTGCAACTACGAACCAGCCCAAGGGAAGTGCCAGTGCCAAAATAAGCCTGTGCACTTGTTGCAATTCCATTTCCATACTCAACAGCTAATTTGAAGACACAGGCCTGCTTTTTAACACCTTTTCCCTGAGTGTTTGGAAAGCTTTGGCTGGCCTGTCTTTTCCACTCTCTAAGGAAGCCCTGCCAGGCTCTGAATCCTCATTAAAGGATTTCTGGTTTGTTTTTTTTACACTCTTTCCAAGCAACAACAAAACTTTCAACCCTGCTGACAATGGACACCCCAGACTGTTAAATCCTCAGCAAGCTGATAAACAAACACAGGAAGAGCAGTCAGGGCTGGGGCATCAGGAGGAGAAAGGGGGAGGGAATTTTCTGTGACTTTGGCAGCACCAGATGAGTTTTAATTACTCCTTGTTGTTTCTAGCATTAGAGAAGCCCTTCGGTGAATTGCCTAAAAATAATGCTCTAGCATAGGAAGTTTCTCTGCTAAGTCTTTGGGAAGCAAAGAGGAGGTCAATTTGCTGCAGAAAATATTTACTCCCTCAGCAGTGATCAAAATTACAGATTAACAGGAGGATCTGAGAGCTCAGGGAGCAACGCAGAACAACACTTCTCAAGGATAAGAGTGAGAAAAAAGAAAGAAAAAAAAAGCCTTAAGAAAACAGATTACTCATCTCAGTGCACAGTCCTGCCAGAGGTAAATCAGAGAAGTTTATCTCTGTGCAAGCAGCTCAGATAAACCTCAGGTGGCAGCTTCAGCCAAAACAGGTAGAAAGTCTCTATGTCCCCGGCAAAACCCTTCATCCCACGGACACCCACCCATCCCGATGCGACCAGAGCTAAAGCTCAGGCAGCAGCTGGGATGCGTTTCCCCTTCCCAAGAGACTCTTCCACAGCCGTCCCTTGTTCCAGCTCCCACCTGCCCGGGGCTGGGCGCACCTTCCTGCCTTTCCCGTGCCTCTGTTTCCCCGGGGTGTCCGGCCCTGCCCGCACTCACCTTCCTGGCAGAAGGCAGGTTCCAGCTGCAGGAGCAGTGCCAGGAGGAGCAGGCGGCGGGCAGGCATGGTGGCAGCGGGGCCGGGGCTCCCGGGATGCGGAGGAAGAGCCGGGCACGGCACCCTCCCGCAGGAATGAGCGCTTGGTCAATTATCAAACACCTTAACGAGGGAGGCCGATGCTCTCACCTGGTTATTCAAATCCTGCTGCGGGAAGGAGGTGCCTCTTTGCCTTCTCCCGCGGAAGCCGGCGGGGAATTTGGGGCATGGTGACTTGAACCTGACAGTCCCCTTAGGTAGGGCGTGGAAGGGAGTTCAGGCACAAAATATTTGCGTCGGTCCGGGAGGGAAAACGAGATCCAGATGGGTGAAACTCTTCCCCAGTGAAGCTGGGGAGCGTGGTGTCCCCCAGATCCCCTCCCCACAGAAGAACAGGAAGAGTCCAGCAATGCCCCAGCTCTGATATTCCTTCCCACCCCGTGGGACTCCCGACTCACTTCCTCGCTTTTCCTTTTCAACAAGTATCACTAAAAACCCAGCAAAAGACATTTGCGATTTTAAAACAGCCAATTAACAGACCAGACTCCCTGCTGAGTGCTGCCTCTCACCTCCCACATCTTGTTTAATGGTGACATTATGAAACAGAGAAACTCAGCCTTCATATTATTCAGTCATCAGGGCTGTCTCCAAAATTTCTTCAATACCAGAAGAGGTAGAGTAGAAGCAGCCAAAGAGCTGCAGCAGGCTGCAAGGCTTGCCCTTCACAAAAGCTGCACTGATGCTGCAGGACAGAGAATGTTGCAGGTCCTTAGTTAAGCAGTTTTCCAGCCCATGTCAGGTTTGGATGACTGGCAAACCCACCCCACAGGAAGAATAAAAGATATGTGGCTTCACAGCTGAGAAACTTCAGTTGCTCCTGAAGGAAATTATAACATTGTGAGCCAGGAGAACCATTGTCACTCTTCTTGTGACATGTCACAGCATCTTTGAAACCCCTCAGCAGCATCTGAGACACCAGCCTCTGGGTCTGGTGATTTCCCCTCCAGGGACCCTGCCTGGGTGCTCTGTCCTGAGAAGCAAATAACACTTTATCCCCATGGAACCCATGCTCAGGGAAGTGCAGCACCCTCAGGAATGCACACCCACTAGAGCAGGGCTGCCCTCCTTCTTCTCAGCTCTTTACTCTGTATTTATAATAATATAACCTATCCTGAAGACAAACCAGATCTGACTTTGAGCTGTACAAGATCCAAGGCCAGTTCCCAGCTCTGTCCCAAATTCCTTTCCATGGCCAGGTCCCCAACTGCAATGTGGGATAACCCCACTGTCAACCCTGCTAATTTCTGCTTGTGAAATCTGTGGGGCAGGGACTTTCCTACACCACCCAGCAAGGTGGTGTCACAACAGGGACCCATAATTACATCCTGTGAAACAATCCAATCATATTACCGAGGAAAAGGCATGGCTTGTGAATAAGTAAAAACGAGAGTGAACTTTGGGTTCCCCAAGACCTGCTTCCACATTATCTAGGAGAGCATGCAGAGCTCGCCATCTTGGCTGCCTGCCTATTGCTTTTCTCTCTGCAAAAACCCAGCAAAAGCAGCCTGGGTGTTTGGAGCAGAAGGCTTTATCAGCAGATCAGAAGTCCTAGAGAAGCCGGTCCTGCTGCTGCCCCTGGGAAATTCAAGGTCTGAGACATTCTGCAGTTGCTCTCCACTCCCCTGTCACGCCTGGGGCTGGCTCCTGAGGTTCCTTCTCCACTTTGGGTTGTGTTACCACCCCAGGGCTCTGCACAGCATAGCTCCAGGGACTTTGGGCTGGTTTCCCAAAGACAGGGAGAGCTCGAGGATCCACCCACATGCTGTGGTGTGTTGGGGTGAGAGGACATGACAGACCAGGCCCTGGGATGAAGGCAGGGCTCTGTGCCTTTCAGACAGTGATTTTGCTTCCAGCTCCATCCTGAGGAGCAAATAATTCTTTACCAAACATAGGTTCCCACATTTATATGAAATTCAAGACAATTCAATGATTTAATTGTTTTGGGCTCACTATGAGGCCAGGGAATCACTCAGTGCTTATCTCAAAGCTCCCCTGTGCTCCAAAGCATGTTTGGCACCCGCAGCTATTAGGAAGGTACGTGCCTTTGTGACAAAGCTCCCGTGGCACCTCCTTGCTTGCATATCCCTGGGTCTGGCCTGGGGGGATGAGAAGCTGCAAGTCACTGTAGCAGCCTCACTGCAGGGGCAAAGTCTGAAATTTCAACAAATTATTTGCCAACCTTTTGTCATCCTGGCCGCAGCTTGGGATCTGCAATAACAAATAACCGTGTGTTTCTGCTGCAGGGTGCTGGAAATCTTGCTGTCTCTCTCATTTAAGCCTCCAGCATCATCCAGCCATGGTGAGACAAAGCCCTACAGGTCCATTTTAGAGCTAAGGGAAACCGAGGCACAGAGGACAAATCACTCTGGCAGCATTTAGTCAAAGCCAGCTCAATGCTCTTTCAAGGAGCCATGTGAGCAGTTGCCTGTGTAACAGAATTTACACAAAGCGGGGATTGGAATTTCAGGCTTTACATTCATATACTCCAAAAACTGGTGATTATTTTTGCTAAAAATTACATGACATTTGGGAAAAAATAGTATTTGCTCAAAGCAACATTCCTGGATGATACATCTCAAAGTATGCCAGTTCCTCTTTGAAAAACATTGTGGGACTCTGTGTTTTAATGGAAATTGTTTTCTTTCTTCTTCACCTCCTTCACTTCCTTCCTTTCTCCTTCCTTCCCTCTTTCATCCTCTCCATTTCCTCCCTGTCTCCCAGACAGAGTCATAAAAATAAAAAAACACTGTATGAGAGTGAACCTGAACATTCCCTAAAGAAGAGATTGTATTTTTTGTAGAAAAGTAATTATAAATTTATTACATTTCAATAGCTGCTATTAAACATAAAAAAAACCACACCAAAAAAACCAACACAAAAAAAACCCTAAAAACAAACCCAGAAGTCAAATTTATAATTTCTTGTTTCTTTTGACATCTACCGTGCAGATCAAATATTCTTTGCTTGAGCCAGAGTTCCTTGATTTCCCATTGACACTTCTCTTTCAAACCCTGCCTGCTCTGGATGCTGCCAGGAGAGAACCAGGAGCTACAACCACTGTGAAAAGGGCATTTTCTTGGCTCAGTGTGCCAATGTGGGTAAAAAGCAGCAGAAAAAGGCAGCTCCTGCTCTGGGTTTTCATCACAGCTCTGTACACCACTTATCCTCTTTAAAATGCCTTTAAACTGCTATATATTTCCTTACTTATGTGCTGTTGAAAACCCCAGTGTCAATGGTTTGGCAAAAGGCATCCATGGCCTTCATTTGCCCTGAAGGTCTGCTCAGCAGCACCACTGTGGCCCATGAGTATTTCATGGGACATTCTGGATGGTATTTTTTACACCAGTTGATTTTGGGATGGATCTCTGGGCAGCATTCACACCCTCCTCTCTCTGTGCTGGGGCCTGATGCTGCTGCTCCTACATCCATGAGCAGTTCTGGGGTCTCTCCTCCATCCATTGTCCCCTCTGAGCTCCCTGCTCTGTCCCTGACTGAAGAGCTGCCAGGGCTCTGACAGCACATTCACATCAGCCTTGGAAAATCAGGCTGGGAAAGCACCTGCATGATCTGCCCTGCCTTGCCCTGGGCTGGAAGGAATCAAACTAAAAATCCCTGAAGCAACAAGAAACCCCACCTGCCTCTGCCTTGCCTTATTGTTGGGGGATGAGGCTGCATCTGTGATTCCCCCTGGCTTTTCCATCGGCTCAGAGGGAATATTGCACCCCTAATCGCCTCTGAGTGTGGGGGGAAGGCGCTGCTGCGTTGCTGGAGTGGCAGATAGGAAGGTTCCCAATGTGTGATGCTCAGAAAGCAAGAAAGGAGCTGACTTTGCTCAGGATATTCCCTCCTGCCCAGCGATATCGAATGGAATGAATAATTTGCTATCCGATCATCTCTAATCTTCATCCCATAAAATCAGCAGCAAGCTGGGAGGGTTTTTGAAGCCTCCAGCTGCATTTGCTGATAAGACATGAGGCAGGAAAGATTGGAAGCCCATAAAAATGATAATCTCAGGCTTCAATGTAACTTGGTGGAAGGGTTTTCTCCTGTCCTTTCATTAAGGATGGATTTCATGGTCTTCCTTAAATAACAACAAGCGTTCTCACGAGGGATCTCCCATCCGAAAACTGATTGCATCGTCATTAGGAAATAGGAGAGCAAGAAGCCACGAGAAAATATATGGAGCACAGCTGAGCTCAAGGCTAAGGCCAAGGGGTGGGAGGAAAAAAGGGAATTGCAAGTAATTTCTCAGCACAGAGAGAATCTTGAGGCATTGGGGCTCTGCCTAGGAGAGTCAGGCACTGGCACCATGTCAAGCTGCTGGGCACAAGCCTGACCATGAGCCTGGATGTGGAGCAAAGCCTCTTCCTCCTTATCTTTCACTTCATTGGCATGAAGAGAAACATCATGTCCCATTTCAGTGTGATTTGATATAGCATGCTCTACAGCAGCCCCAAATTCAGTGAATCTGGAGAGAGGAAGGGAAAGGAAAAAACCCAACAACTCACCAACCCTTTACATGGGAATCTCAACTATGATGGACAAAAGGAGGAGAAGAGAAAGGTGAATGGTTTGATGAGGGTGGAAAGTTTCAGGAAATCATTACCTCAAATGACAGAAAATTAGGAAAAAAATATAGGAGAAATAGGAGAAAATTAAAAGTGTAAACTATAATCAGATGAAGAAATTGCTTTTCTTCAGCTAATTGAAATAATGTTTTCTCTGCTACCCACCACTCTACCCCTTTCAGATGCTAATCCCTATCAAACATGGACTTACAATTACAAATTCATAGGCATTTTTCCCAGGAGCAGAAATTGCTTTGCCCTGTAACCTCTAAGATGAGGTCTTAATAGGAATTCACGAGCAGTCTCTGGTAAAGCTTCATTAGCTGGAGAGAATAGACAAGGACAAGTTGCAGTGCTCCCTAACCACTCTAGGGAAAAATTAATTTAAATTACTTTGTAAAGTAACAAGGCCCGATAATGTGTTCCCTTCTTGGATTATTGTTTTCCAACACCCTAATATGCAGGCAGATTAGGTTATTTTGCCTCCTTGATGGTGGTCCATGCTAAATTGTAATTTATGGAGTGCAGAAACCTTTGGAAACACTGACCCCTTGGGCCAGAGCTGGATGGAGTTGGAGCAAGGACCTGGCTGGATCTCACCAGGCTGTGTTGCTTGGAGGCTGTTGTGAGGCACAACTTCAACACAGCCTCGAAGAGGATCTCAGCTATTAAAGGTGGCATCTCCAGCCTTTCCCTGGCTGAAAACTGATCCAAGAGTCCTGCTGATTTGGGTCAGCTTTAGATTTGTTTCCTGGAGGTGATATCCTAAGCAATGCTGAGTTCTGTGTTTCCAAGGGCTGGACCAACATGGAAAACCTCTTCCAGAAGTCCCCCAGCAAAGCTGCTGCATGGGACTGATTCCCAACCATCTAAAACCTAAAATACACTAAAATATGCTGAAAATCAAGCCTGTAGCCCCAGGAGGGGGAGGCTGTGATTTCATACACCCCCTCTAGCCCTTGCCAAACCTTCCCAAAGAGAGCTATAATTCTTTTCCCCTGGCACCAGGCTGGGTGCTCTTCATGCTGGCGTGGGTTTATGGAGCTTTGCACAGAGCCAAGAGAGGAGCCATGGGAAGATTTGGTGATAAAGCCTTGGCAGAGGGGCTGTGACTCTTCTCAGCACCCTGGGCTCCAGGCTGGACTTCAGGAGGCACTGCCAGCTCCAGGCATTATTCACCTGAGTCTTGTCACACAGAATGGGCTGGCCTGGCTAAACCCTCGGGGATTCGAGCATCATTCAGCGAGGAGACAAAGAGTTCAAAGGGCCTTTGGGCAACAAACAGCACAGATCATCTCAGCTGATTAAATAGGTTCCCAGCTGATGTGGGAGTCCTGGGAGACCAGCCTGAAGCTGGGAAGATTTATGGCCAGCTACCTGAATTGGAGAGGGAATGTACTGATTTTATTCCTGGCATCTGAAGGGGATTGCTGCTGTTCTTCAGAGCAAAGAGGGCTGGTGAGACATGCATCAAGACAGAGAGATAGGTGGGTAGAGGGAAACAGGGACAGAGATCCAGCCCATCTAATAATTTTCTTGTCCCCACTTACCCGGGGGAAGATAAAAACCCCATGGCACTACCTTCTGTCATTCTCCCATCCAAAACTGTGACACTTCAAAATAAGATTATAACCCCCAGGGATGTGGGTTTATATCATTCCAGCTCCTGCAGTCACTTGAACTTTTTTCCTCACCATCAGCAACCCATTGCTGTCCGAGCTCTGACAAATTCTGGACTACCTCTGCTGGTGATGAGCTCTGTGTTTTGTTAGCTCCAAGCACAATTAACTGCTCTTGAGTCTTCTTAATTTTGCTGTCTCACAAGAGGCATGACCAAGCATCCTGGAAGGTAGAGGAGCATCAGGAAAAGGCCATGTCTCATGAGCAGGATACCCCTGCATGACTGTCTAGGTCCCCAAAGGGTAGACAAGAGCCTGCATTCAGTAGGGCACCCCTGCTCAGCACCATCTGAGGAAGGTGATTTCCTTCCCCCACCCCCACAGCCTTACTGGGAAAAAGAAAGGGCCTTGGGCAGTGAGGAACATCCCAAATACAGGAGACCAACCTGAGCATCCTTGAACTCTGGGCTGCAATCAACCTGCCAGCAGGCACCAGACCTATCTATTTCCATGGTCAGCAGCAGGTTTTCAGGTGGCATCTCTCTCCTCTTCCTCCTCAGAACCAGGGCTTTTGCCTGGAATATGAAGGGAAAAAAAAATAACAGGACCATCGGCAGTAAGTGAAATGAATCTAATAACCTCCACTTATTTTCAACGAGCCCCAGTTGTTGCTTTACAAGTGTACTCCAACCCTGGCGATTGCCAAACAAAAGCTCCTCTCTCCTTCCCCGTGCCTGTTAAGCAGCCTTTTCATTGCAGCCAGTTGCATCTGCTGGGTGGCAGCCGCGATTACCATAACACAGGGGTAGGATTTGGCCGAGATGCTTCCCCCTCGACTCTACAATAGGCGGGAGCCTTGGGCTGGTGGAAAAATAAAATTAAAAATAAAGGGCAGGGGAAAAGAATTGAATGCTTGAAGTCACTTTTCTGGTTGCCGCCCAAGCAAACAGACGCAGGTAATGGAGGAGAGGGGGAAAATCATGTCCTCATCTCCTCAGAGCAGTGACTGCTATTGCTGGGGAGGGGGCTGAGAGCGATATGGAAAGGCCAGAGAGATTCCACGTGAGTCCAAGACCTGAAAAAGGCATTTCTCGGGTTATATTGAAGTTAGGAGAGCTTTTTGGGAACCTTAACCCACTCCTGAAGCTTTGGAGGCTGCCAGCCCCACTCCCCCCCACGCCAGGACACGCTGCTGACACGCTGAGTACCGTGAGATAGGGACAGGGATCCAGGGCTCCTGCAGGAGGGACAGGATTGATAGGAAAGGACTTAACAATGCCAAACTGTGTCCATGTGCCACAGCAGCTCAGAACAGGCTCCTCTTGGATCCAGCCCAGTTTTTTTGAGGACAAAAGGTGAAGACCCTTGAGACATACCTTCGCCTGGGACTGAGGAGGAGAGGTTTTTTCCAGGACTGGTGGGACATTAATTAGAATTCAATATTAACAGCAGGGCATCGGCACAGCCACTGGCGCTCCCACTGGGAATTGAGAGTCTTCACAGGGTCACCTCACCTCTGCTGAAATCCCAGGGGACTCGGCTGTCTGTGCTCCTCTGGCAGAGCCAACGGGGAGCTGGTGACAGGCACGGGACCCACTGCCCTCACGTTCCAGGGTGTGGGAACCTGCAGCCGGCACTGAGACATCCAGAGCCTGGCTGAGCTGGGGGGAACAGCAGCTGTCCCAAGCTGTCTCTCTACCTTCTACCCCAGAGTACAAAATTCTGCAGGAAAACAACAGCAGTGTCCAAACACAGCGGGTTTAACATAGCGATTGTCGGTCTGCGGTAACCCCAGTAAGACTTTGTAGAGACACCTCACACGGTGAGGGTGGGAGAGGGGAAAAGGAGAGGGAGGAATGGAGAAGCGGAGAGGACGGAAAGGGAGAATGGGGATAGGAGAGAGGAGAGGAGAAAGGAGAAGGAAAAGTTAAAAAATAAGGGGAGAAAGGACAGTCTTTAACACACTTTATTTGGAAAACACCGAGAAAAACATTAAACCGCGTTATCGGCAAACCCCGGAGCGGCCGCTGCGCTCCCGCGGGGCCGCTCGGGGCGGGGGCGGCGCCCTCTGGCGGCAGCGGCGGGGGCGGCTCCGCTCCGGTCCCGGCTCCGCTTTGGAGCTGCCCCGGCTCCGCTCCGGTCCCGGCTCCGCTTTGGAGCTGCCCCGGCTCCGCTCCGGTCCCGGCTCCGCTTTGGAGCTGCCCCGGCTCCGCTCCGGTCCCGGCTCCGCTTTGGAGCTGCCCCGGCTCCGCTCCGGTCCCGGTTCCAGCTCCGGTCCCGGCTCCGCTTTGGAGCTGCCCCAGCTCCGCTGCGGTCCCGGCCCAGCTCGGGCTCGGCCCGCGGGCAGGAAGCGCTGGTGCTGCGGTGGGTTTGATGTGCTGTTTATCTGCGAGCGGGGCTTCCCCCAGGCCTGTTCAAAGGAGGCGCCTGCCCGGAGGAGGCGGCCCAGGATGCGCAGCGCCCGCCCGGGCTCGGTGAGGGGCTCGGGTGGGACCCCGCGTGGAACAGCCCCGCTGCCACCCCCCGGGACACGGCTCTGGAAAGGCGTCGACAGCGAGCTCCTGCTGGAGAGCGGAGCTGGAGGCAGAGCAGTAGCGTTGGCATTGCCAGCAAGGGGACAGTGTCCCCGCTGGAGGGGTCAAACACCCTCCCCTCACACCGCCTTTCTGCCCGTCCCTTGGGGTGTGGATGCAGGGCCTTATCCCCATCCCGCGGCACCTGCACGCAGCGATAGAGGGGAGCAGCTCGGAGCAGGATGGAGCCAGCTCGAGGGTGGTCCCAGGGACAGGCAGCAGAGATAGGACAAACTGCTGCTCAGCTCAGCCTTCCCTGGAAACACCCCGGGAAAAACATCCAAGACCTGCTTTGGATGGTTTGGTGCCTTACCCAGAAAGGAAAAAGCAGCTCAGGGTTTGCAAGGATGAGGCAGGGAGCAGCTTGTGAGAGTTTTCTGCTGATGGCAGCCAAAAGCAAAACCACGCTGGAGTTTTGTCTGGTGGGGACAAGAGGGGCAGCATGCAAGGGGGGACACATGTGTGAGGATGTTGTGGGTTTCGGTGGCATGAAGACACGTGCAGGACTGCATGTCCACATCCCCCCAAACGTGCATTTGGGACTGTGAGCAAATGTGTATGCGTGGATGCGCCCACAGGAATGGGACGTGCAAAAAGGAACATTTGTGTTTGTGCACCATGACAGTGCAGGAGCAGGGCTGTGCCTTTGTGAGCGACTCTGTGCACACTCACCTGTCCTGTGCATGGACAGGTATTTGTGGGGTGTGTGTTTGTGACTCCTTGTCACACAGGTGGCTGTGCCAATGTGTCACTCCTAACCCACCTCAGCGATGTCCCACCCCGGAGCCTCATCCAGGTTTGCTCCTCGCCTGCTCCCTGGCCCAGCATGCACCAGTTCACCAGCTGCTCTCCTGACAAGCACAGAGCCTTCCTCACCCTGAGCAGGTGCTTCCCATCTACAGCATCCTCAATGGCAGACTGCTGGCTCCATCCAGGACACCCCTGCCAGCCTCCAGCTCCCATTTCAATGCCTTTCCTGGGGATGGAGCAGACTGGATGCTCAGAGCAGTGGTGCTGCGATGCTGGATGGTTGCAAGACACCACTGAGATGGTGTTGATGTGTTTTGTTTCAGCTACAGCAGTGTGTGAAGGGATCTATCACAGCAAGGAAAGTGCTCTGGAGATGGGACAGCTGCTGTAAAACATCGCCTTGCTCCCAATCCCCCCCAGGCAGCCCTGGATGGGCAGTAGGTGAGACCACAGCTGGACCCTTCAGAAATGCAGGATGACTCTACCTCTGGTGTCTGTGGGCTCTGGGCAAGCCCTGGGCAGCTGGGTCCTATTCCCTCCTCAAGGGCTGTGCTGCAGGTGGTCACAGTGGTGGAAGCAGAACAGCTGCAGGACTGGACACTTTCCCTTCCCTTCCCTGGGCTTTGGCCATCTTCCCAGACATACATCTGGAGTGAGACTCTTGTTCCCTGCCACAAACACAGGCTGAACAGGCCATGCAGAGGCAGCCACGCTTCCCTAGCAGTCTAGGCTGTGATGCTTGGCATTTTTGGAGCCATTCACTCCTGACAAGCTCAGCTCCAGGTCCCACATGGCTTGACAGCCCCCTCACACGAAGACCTGCCACCTCCAGCCTGCTTATTTCACATGATGCAAGCCAGGATGCTCTGCCATGCCTTTCCTGGACACCCTTGTCCTCAAACCTCTCCTGGCCCAATCAGCAAGTCACCTCCTTCCCTTCTTTCCAGCATTCCCTGAGATACCTAGCGCCAGCAGAAAGCTGCCTTTCATTTCACAGTGCCTGCACTGAGGAGCACGGTGCCACCGCGGCTTTGCTTTGCTGGCCCCTTTGCCAAAAGCCCTTTGCTGCAGGACCCATTGCCACCTTGGCATGGCCAGATTAAGCTGGTGCCATGCGGGATTTACCAGCGGGAAGGGCAGGGAGAGAAGCCCCCGGCCCCACCATGTGCTGCCGGGCGGGTTCGGCCACGGCACATCAAAGCGCCGGGGCAGCTCTAACCATGCTCCAGACGCTCCCTCCCATTTCCTGCTGGATTCCCGTCTCGGTCCCTGTGCCCGCATCAGCAAAACAGAGTGTAAAAATAGAGGCTGGGCTTCACCAAAACACAATAGTAAATTGTTCCCCGGAAAGGTCACTGGGGCGGCTGAAAATAGCTCCAAGAGCAGGGGAAAAAGGAATGTCTACCGGGGGGACAAGTTTGAAAGTGCCTGTTGGACTCACCCCCAGGAGGTTTCCTGCATCCCCATCAGTGGTGCAGGTCCCCGCTGTGGCCTCTGTGGTCTCAAAGCATCCTCAACTTCTCCCCTCCATCCCTAGCCCTGCTCTCCCATCCCAGTTTTGGGATGGAAACCAAAAAAAGAACCAAAACAAACAAACAAACAAACAAAAAAAAAAACCAAAAAAAAAAAAAGGAGTGAGAAATAAGGTGAAAGGAGAGGCAGGAGAGAACCAGAGAGAAAAAAAACAGGATTGGGAGGAGAGAGAGAATCCTGCTGGCTGCTCATCTCCTCGCTGCGTGTGACAGCGCGGTGTCCCCTGGGCACCACTGGCCGGCTGCAGCCTTTGTGTGGCGGTGGGAATGTCAGGGATGAGCCCCGGGATGAGGAGCAGATCGAGCAGTCCCAGAGAGCCATAAATTACTCCCTCCTGTTGTCACCTCGCCTGTCAGAGCGAAGAGGAGAAGCTTTCTCATCGGCTGCCGGGGTGGGAATGTTTGGGTCCTGTCGTTTCCGCGAGTATATTTGATTCAATTATGTGGGAATGCCCTTAATGAAGCCGGTCCTTGCTCCTGGCTTCGGCAGTGTTCCCAGGCAGGGCTGCCAGTGCAGGCTGCCCTCAACACGGTTTTGCCAGAAAGGCTGTAATTAAAAACAGATAATGAGGCTGGAAAATAGTAGCTATCCAAATTTGGGGTGACTTTGGAGTTTTGTGTTTCTTGTTTCATCATTTTGGTTATATGCAATTCTCCCACCTCCCTTCTCTCTGGTTTTTAATTTGATTTTATCTCAGTGTCAAGTCCCCACTGTTCTCACCCCCCAGTGTCATCCATGCACTTGTAAGGGAAATTTTCTGCCACTGGAAGCCTGAATGCCACTGAGTTCCTGGAAAACATTACAAAACTGGATGAACAAAACACCTTTAAATGCACAAACTTTCAAGTTTGTGAAGAAACTGCTATTTGCCAGAAAATTTCCTGCTCTGTAGACCAGAAGCCCCATCACCTTGTGGTATCACCAGTGAGAGATGAGCCCCAGCGCTGTCCCAGCTGAGGGCAATGCCACCCATGGCACCCAGCTTATTTTCCTCCTGCTGCACCAATCCCTTCTGTGCAGTGGCAACCAGCACCTTAGGGTGCTTTCCCCAACTTTCTTTTCTGTTTTGCATGAACAGAGAAAAAACCAGTTTGGGTTGAGGTTTATATTTGAATCCATGGGGCATTGCACATCACCTTTTGCAACACAACATGACTGTAAAAAGAAATTACCATTTGATGGGAGATGAATTAAATTTTCCATTGGAAGACAAAAATGGGAAGGGCTTTCAAAAATTACTTTTAAAAAGAAACACAAAGGCAGGCGAATGTCTGCTACCTTCTGTGACATTTGCATTTTGGTGGCCAAGCAGCAACAAGGTCCAGATGCTCAAGAGAAAAAGATGCTGGAAGAAAGATATTTCTTTCCAACATGAAGCCACCACAGAGCCACCAGCTGAGGACACAGCCCTGGAGCCAGCCCCAGCCAAGCAGCACCCAGGGTGTCCCCACCACCAGGGTCAATCAGGAGTGATGCACATTGACCATCCCACCATGGAGCAGGTGGCACTGGAAGGCTCTCAGCCCTTTGCATAGGTTATAGACCCTGCAAATGTGCACAGAGTTGTTTGAAGCCTTCAGCTTGGTTGCAAAATACATGTGCCTGTCAAGGATATTTTACTTGAAGAAAGGGGGAGGTGAAAGGAGAATTGTCCAGGCAATGGAAGGAGGTGGGGAGAGAGGCAGGAGGTGGGAGGCAGAGATAACTGGTGCAGAAGCTATCAGCTCTTGCTGGGCTGGCAGCAGAACAGGACACAGGGGTTAAACCAGATGTGCATCCATGATCTCCCAGCTGCAGATAAACACCCAGCAGCCACCACACACTGCCCACACCTGCCCCACGCCTTGTCCCAGTGCCTGGGATGAAGCCAGCCCAGTCCTGGCTGCTGGTGCTTTGGCTGTGGAGGGGACCCTCTGTGTCCCTTGTCTGGGGCCCTGTCCAGACAGGGCTCCCTGCACCCCCAGGGTGGACTCTGAGAAAGGGTCCCCTCTTCCATTTGGGGGGAATTTCACCCAGAAACCTTAAAAGCAACCATTGGCTCCCAGGCTGCTGGGGAGGAGGGGTTAAAAGCTATGATTTTGTGGGGAGACTTTAAAAAAACAAGGGATGCTTTGAAGAGTTTGTTTAAATAGGCAATGACTCTGTAATTCATAGAAATTAAAGACAAGAAAATTCTTGTCTTTAATTTCCTGCTCATCTGCTCTGTGCTTGCTATGGTGTCTGCCACCATCAGCAGCATGGTGCTGTATATACTTTTATATATATATATATATA
>VWYI01020241.1:376817-387081 GCA_013399455.1 Anthoscopus minutus
GTGCTGTATATTTTTAAAAGCATTTATGCACGTGGCTGTGATAATTTCTTTCTCAGAAAAAAAAAAAAAAAGAGGAATTGCTCTCGCTGCCTGTTAAATCATGGCCGAATGCCTGCCATGGTGCAAAGGGAAGTAGCAAGGCCCCTACCAGCCCTTTCCTTGCACAGTCAGCCTGGCCAAAAGAAGGGAAAAGGCCACTGGAGCCTTTGGGGGACCTGCAGATGACACGCTGGGGGTGGCTGGTAACGCTCGCCTGCGGCGGGGCATTGCTTCACCGCCCGCCTTCCTTCCTGCCGGCCCCGAGCTCTTCCTCCCGCCCAGGCTGGACGGCGTGAGTCAAGCAAGAAAAAAAAAAAAATTAGCAGATCCTTTTGCAACGTTTTTAAATGCCCGTTTATGTCTTTGGCTGGCTGGGAATGGGCCAACCTGGCGTCTTCACCCCACAACACTCAGGGATGAAAAACCAAACTAATGATGGAGTCAAAGTGATGAGGTGGGACAGAGGCAGACAGCGAGTGGAGGCTGCTTTGCAAAACTTTATTTAGAAATATTCTTGATATATTCATTATATATATATATTTATATATACACACACATTACAACAAATGTGTTTTCTAAATAGCACGTCCACAGTGAGTTGAGACTCAGGGTACCAGGTCTGGTTATTTCATTTCTGCAGAAAAAATGCAGAAATCCAAGGGGAGGGTGGCAGAGAAAGGGATGGGGCTGAAAAAAACCAAAATTGGTAAGGCGGGAATTCACTCACACACGGTACGACATTGCCCCAGAGCGCTGTTTCCAACAGGAATGGGGATGATGGTCCACACAGCGAGAGATGAAGCAGGCAGGAGGAGAGGTGGGCAGAGGAAATGTACCATTCAAATCACAATTAAAAGTACAGCTGTACATACCCCGGGGACCTAGGGCACTCCCTGCAGGAGCCGTGTGCCTGGGGGCGTTTGGGGGTGCTGACAAGGTTGTACCATTTTCCCAACTGTTCAGCTACCGAGAAGATATAAACAAGAAGTAATGGATTTGTGTGGAACGAGGGATTTCTGAGTATCAGTGAATTATTTTCTTTCCTTGCGACAGTTTAACAAGAAGCGTTTAAAACCCCCACAAACCCCACCCCAGGGTTATTTGGGAACCAGGAACGGCTTTACTTGTGTGACAGCACCACCCCTACCCCCCGAGGGCCCCCTGGCAGCCCCCCCTGCTTGCCTTTCCTGCCCCTGGCACCAGTGCCAGTCCAAACCTCTTCCTCAGCTTCCTCACCCACCAGCACCTTCCCTGGCCCAGCCCTGCAGGTAAAAACCCCCTGTAGTAAAAACCCCCATGCACAGGCAGTCCAGACCCAAGAATTTTCATCCTTTTCCCCAATTTAAGAAGGTGGAGATTGGTGCTTTCCAAAAATTTAGGGGCTATGCTGGAAATCCTTGCACGGGCCAGGATCCCTTCGCAGGCAACTGATTTCTGCCTAACATGCCAAGCCACATGCCAGACTCTTACCTCTTATTTACAAAAAGGCATCAAACCCAAGCAGGGATGGAAATGACAGGACTCTGAATTAAGCCTGGACAGCCTTGCAGACACCCACTCAAATTCTCTGTGTTCCCTTGTACCTCAGCATCCTTGGGAAGGCGTGAGTGTGGTAAAAGATGTCCCCACTCAGAAAGATTTACTCCCTTCCAAAGGATGTTTATCTGTGGGTTTGGGTTTTTTTTTGTTACTGTGTCATGGTAGAGATTTCTGCGCCTTGACATCTCTGCAGAAGGAGAGGATGGGTTTGGGGCAATTGCTCCATCAGGCCTCAGGGGATGGGTTGGTGAGAGGTGGGCCTGGAGCAGCAGAGATGGCACAGTGTGGGGTCTCAGCTCCCAGCTGCAGCAGCAGCCTCCTGCTCCCCTCTCCTCCAGTTTCCCAAGCGTCCTCCCAGGGAGCAGCAGGATCAGAGGATCAGCTCAGTCACAGAGTTTTGCAGCAATTCAAGCACTCAGGAATGGAGGCCAATCCCACCACTGGTTTTGCTGCTTCCCCACAAGATTCAGAGAGGCTGTGGTCTCCCACCAGACTCGACAGGTGTGGACCTTCCTAAATCAGAATAAATCCAGGACTATTGTCCACACTGCGGGCATTAGCACAGGTGAACCGCCATTTTCACACAGTAAAACCAAAAAATTCAAAGCATACCATCAAAAAACCTTTTTATAACCCTATGTACACGCACGCTCTTGATACATCATTAACTCCTTCTGCTCATTTTTTTTTTTGCTTTTTTGAATTTAAAAATCCCCCAGTCCAAAGAGATACTTCACTAACAAATACTTTCTTCCCTTACCAACTCTGAAATTTGTCTTTCTTAAGAGAAGCTCTGGCCCCACAGAACCCCCTAGAAAAACTCTAGGAGACCACAGCAGGCTTGAAATTCACCTGCTGAGTATTATCAGCAGAAGGATCAGGGACTGGGAGGGTGGCAGAAAACACCTATGTACCTTTTCATTCAGTGGATACTGCATGACAGTGTTAAACAGAAGTAACCCCATGTCATAAATACAACAAGCCCAAACAATGCAAAATTAGGTAGAAGAGAAAGGAAGAAAGGGAAGGGGGAAAAAAAAGGAAAGAAAAAAGGAGAGAAAAAGAAATAGTCTAAATCTTTTTAATAGTTATTTTGCTGAGGGTATTTTTTCACCTCTTTAAAAAGATACAGTCAAAAGCTCTTGGACAACAGGAATATGTGGCCAGGCTCCTGCTCAGACCAGCTGGATGTGCCACAGGCTGGAGAAGAGCTGCAGCACTGGCATGATGCAGCAGTTTCCAGCACCATGTGGAGCTGGAAAGCACCAGTGGCCTCCATGGGCAGTAGAAGAGAGAGTTCCATGCCTCACCCAGATGACTGTTTGAAAAGAGACGGTCACCAAGTGGTCTGAAAACCCTCTAAATGCTGGAGAGGCGCCAGCCCTGTCTCCTTCCCCTCCTCAGAGTCCCATCCCGAGCAGTTCTGTACAATGAAGATGACTTCAACGCTTTTCTTCTTTGTACGGTCACGTACCTAAACCCCGAAAGTTCATCTGGGTCGCGCTTGTCCTCAGCCAACGTGCCGGCCGCTCCGCCCCGGGCTGGGGCAAGTGGGCAACCCGAGCTCCCAGGGAAAGGCAGAGTCACAAACCCTACAAGCACAAGTTCCAGCAACTGCACAGCCAGGCCTGGCCTCTCCCCCGTGGCGCTTCGGGAGCAGTGTGAGGGTCATCACCGCTGTGCGTTGCCTTCTACGGGGAGGATGGCGTGGTGCAGGCTCCGCGTGTGCTTCGAATCCAGCGCCTCGTGCTCTTCCGTGAAGCTGTCCGGGCTCGCCGCCCCGTCCAAAGAACTTCCACAGCTAGAGTTGGGAGACAACATGTCCTGCAGGAGGTCTTCCTGGACTATCCCCGAGTCTTTGTTCACTTTGCCCCTTTGGTTTCCTTCTTCCTCCTGGTCGTTGAGCAGCTTGGCCAGGAAGTTGATGTATTTCATAGCCAGGCGCAGAATCTCGTTCNTGCCTCCATCTCTCGCGGCTGTTGGTGAAAATGCGACGAACCACTTTCGTGTGGGGACCTGCAATTCCAAGCACACAGAATTAGGCTTCAAAGGCCAGGTACTGTTTTGCTGAATAGGTCACTGCTTTGCAAATTAACTCATTTTAGTAAGGTTTCATCAGCAAGGCAGTGAAACAAGAGTTTTCAGCTTAGTGGAAGCTGACCCCATGAACTGAGAAAGCTGTAATTTCTGTTCAATCCAGTAGAAGGGAAAAATGGAGTTGCATCTCTTTGGAAGTCTCCTCAGATATCAAAATTTACCTCTCCAAGGAAGAAGGCTTAGGCCATGACATGTGTGCAGAAGGCTGCTATAATTTTAGGGTATCTCAACTCATCAACAAAGGTAACTCAGCAACAACGGTCCTATTAAAAGTTTATCTCACTCAATGGCTTTATTTTCCATCCCAAACATTGTCTGAAGGACACACCATTGGGATGGGAGGAAATAAGCCTGAGCAAAGGCTTTGACAACTCTGAGATCCAGAGGTCTTCCCTACTGAGAGAGACCACAGGATTGCCACCAGTCCTCTGAATGAAATGGGGTGGTGGGACTTGTCTCACAGCAATGAGGACAGGTAGGAAGTGACCCACACTGTCCCACAGAGTGAAAGCAGTGTCCTGCTGGAAGGGTGATCACAGGTGAGGATGGAACAGCTTCACAGCTGACCTGAGGGCTGCTTGCTCTCTCTCATCACTGCCACAGGGAAAAAACTCTCTCTGACACTAATTGGAGAAAGGACTCCAAATTGCTAGAGGTGTCCATTTGACCTAATTACATGTAACATCTTGAAGTTTTGCAGCCCTGTTTCTGAGAGGAGACACTATACAGAATGAAGGCACAAAACACACCAATTCTCCTTTCACTAACTCCTGGGGTACATGAGAAAAGCTTTGTCTCTGTGCTAGAAGAAACCCAAAAGCACATCTACTGAAAAGTACTGTTCTGCAGGAGCAGCAGTGCTGCAAGTCAGGATTACAGGTCCTTGGGTCCATGGAAACCAGTTCACATGAGGGAACACTACCATAAGATGCTTTTATTATTACATTCTTCCTATCATCTCCTTCAGGAGACATCAACAATGGAAGGCCACATCAATCTCATGAAAATCTGGAAGAATGACAGAAATTCCCACAGGATAGGAAGCATCACATACCATGAAAATCATCACAGAGTGGGAAACAAAGACTTGCAGGTAACACATTGGTGAGATTTACCCCAAAGGACTGTGGAATTCCCATTCTCCCCATCTCTCCCCAGTACTCCCCACTCTGAGACACCTGCCTAACTTCTCCCTCCTGGTGGGAACAAGTTCCTGGCCTTGGTGAGCAGTTTAAGCCACAGTTCTGTCATCAGCCAGTGGAACCAGCACCCCAGGGCACATTTAAACACCTTTATTCTTTTCTAGCAAAACTCTTGGCTGCCTTGACTGCAGCACAGGAACCCAACAGGTGTGACTTTTGCTAAGTATCCTAGTCAGGCTGTATCTCAGCAAATCCCAACCTTGCACAACAGAGATGTGGAATCCCTTGTTCCAGCTGATCAGATACCATCACACTTTCCTCCCTTCAGGGGAAGCAGAGTCCCTTCAGTCCAGCACATCAACAGAACACTCTGCACTGCAGAGTTTGCATGGGGATACACTCCCAAGAAGTCAGATTAAAGCTGTCAGCTTCTCCAGTGTGTGAGCAGCCACACAACTCACTCCTCCTCGTGGTGTGCTCAGAGCTGGGAGTCCCATAAAATCAAAAACAGCCTCTGGGACAAGCTGGGGGATGTAGAAATGACAAACACTTCTCTGACTTCTAAAGATTCCAGTGTGACGCTTTAATAAAGGCAATATTCACCTCCAAACAGCACCTAATGCCCTTTGCATGAATTAATGTGCAAGAGCTCATGCAAAGGGAAGGTTTCTTGTCCCTGATGCATGCAGCTTGCTATGCCACAGGACTGTGGGGAAGGTGACAGGGACCAAAGGGACCTCAGCAGCACTGCTAATTAAGCAGTGAGGAATGTGCTACATCCTACTAAAGTAATATGACATTTTTAACACTTTACTGCTCTTTCCAGACAAGACAAAGCAACTGGTCTTGAATCCAGAGAGAGATGGAGCTTAAAAGCTATTTACTCCCACAAGGGTATGAGAAGTAACCCCATCTTGGATACTGTTTATTAAAAAAAAAGCCTTAGGAGACATTCAAAAGCATCTGTCTCTGTTCACTGAAAGCTGATGACTAAAAGGCATCTATTCATAAATTGGTCAGAAATCAGAAAAGAAGAAAAAAAAAGACCTGCTCATTTTCATCCAGGGGCACCCAAATAAAGCTTCAGTATATAAAACAAATTCTGACACCACTCAAATTCTTGATTCCTGCACCAACTGAATTAAACATACCTTTTAGAAAGAGATCAGGCTTTGGCCAAAACATGTCAAGCAATGGAGGAAATTAAAATGCCCCATAGCTGTATTATAATAGAAAATCTATTTCTCATAAAAAACCTTGCCTCATAATTAATTCAAGCAATTGGATGAGAATTTTTGCCCGGATTTTGTTCTAATGGATTGACAGATGCTTTCTTAAATTGTAATTAGACATATGAAGAAAATTAATAAAGAGATGATCTTACAAAGTTTCAGGATATACTTTTTATCTTAACTTCTAGCATTTTTATCTTAACTTCTAGCTATTTTTAAAGAAGATATTAAATGGAGCAAAATTTCCATAAAACAGATAAAGAACTACTTGTGAAAACCCCACCACGTATTCTCTTGCAGAAAAAACCGAAATACAAAACATCTGGCAAGACTTTCCTGCCCTTCTGCAGCTCCCCAAGGAGAAGGACCCTCCAGAGTGATGCTCCTGGGTGCTGTGGATGTCACCCAGCAGATGCCCATCAGAGCAATAAGCAAAGTCCCTCAGACCACACAGACGCCTTAGTGTGGGATGTACATCCCTAAAAATTGTTCCTTAGACAAAACAAGCTGATACCCTTTTTCTCCTCAAAATAAGTTGAGTCCAATCTTGGAAATTCACATGAACCAGAACCTGCAGGATTAGACCCCATCTGTATACCTGCATCAAACTACATGTTCAAAAACTTGGTTACAACTAGGTATTTCTGTAAGCCTTAACACCTAATTTAATAGCAAGTGCAAAGCTTTAGTCAGACACTGAGATTTGATGGACTTTTCCCCGTAACCACTAAGCCTTGGAATCAAAACCCAGACAAAAAGCCCTTCTTGTGCCAGGGCTGTAACATCCCCTGTCCCACGGGGCTGCAGTCTGAAAGGACCAGGAGGGCAGAGAGTGGGGAGAGGACTGATTAATGCAGATAATACCCTGAGCCTGTAATTTTGGGATGCATTATTTCAGACTGATGCAGGTTATGATTTGATCTTAGATTAGCTGGGTAGAAGGGAAGGGACAGCTAGCTGGAAAGGAGGAAAATTAATTGTTCAGCAATTGAAATACAGTGTTTACAACTGCTAAAGAGAAAACACATTTCAGTGGTTCTCATGTGTACGGGCTATTAACTCCAGAGATAAACAGGCCGGCCTTCCACGTGCAAATTGTTCTTGCAAGTGCCCCTTTGCGTGGGCAGCATCCTGTGGGCAAACATCCCCTTGCACACAGCACCCCACACCCCAAGCATACGGCCAGGAGCAGGCAGCAGATCCTGCCCTGCTCTCTCCCTGCCCTCCATTCTCCAAAATCACCCTGCAGCTCCAACAGGGATGCCTGCACCTGGGATCTCAGCTGAAACAACAGAATCCCAGCTTCCACATTTCCTCCCCAGCTCTGCCACGGGGTATTTCTCTTATGGCAGGCAGGAACAGTCTGTGGATGTATATTGAATTAAGGGACCAACCACGATCCCTCCGCGCCGCTGCAGACCTCAGCACCGGGCTAGCTCTTAGTCACCAGGTGGTTTAAAGGCAGGTTTATCCTTTCTGCCCAAGGCTGTGGTCTGCAGTGCGAACGCCTCCTGGCTGAAAGGGTTTACAGAGCAACACCTCACTGCAATGGCCCTGATCTGCACTGCAACAAAGACTTACATTTATTGTCTTCTTTTGGATTTAATCTCTAAGCAATTTGCAGAGTAGGGATGCAATTAGCCACAGGCTGAGCTGCGTCTCTGGGTGTCGGGTGAAGGTAAATTCACAGAGCACGCTGCTGGGGACCACTGTGGGCTCCGTTTACCCGAGAGCCACCCTGACTCCCTGGGCATCCTACTCTCGTTTTACACTTTGGGGGTTTAGTCTTTTTATTATTTGGGAGCTTAGTCCCAGAGTGTGGCATCGTGCAGGAACTTGCCCCCTTCAGGAGACAGAGACCCCCCCCCATCAAGAAGCGGCGCAGGGGCGAAATTCTCTCACCGTCGGTGATCTCCATCTCGTATGGAGAGGGTCTCCGCTTCACCCGGTTGCTGCCGTACATGGAGAATGAGTCCGGTTCGCCGAAAAACCCGCTGCAAAGAAAGGCAGACAGGCCGTGAGGACACACCATTTCCCCGGCTCGGTCCGTGAAGGGGGGCTGCGTCTGGGGCCGGCGGGAAGCGCAGCCGCTCCGTGACCTCGGAGCGAGCCCGCGGCTCACGAAGCCGAGCCCGGAGTCGTGCGGTGACAGCACACGCGGCCAGCCGGGGACACGCAGCAAGAGACGCCAGCCCTGCGCGGGCAGGGGGATGTGAGCGGCGGGGGCCTCCAGGCTTAGGGCAAAATCGCCCCCATTGCCGCGGCTCTGGGCTCCCCCGCAGGCGGGCACGCACGTCCCCCCGGGCCGGGTCCGCACCGCAGCTTCCCTGGGCGGCGAGGCGGGGGTCTGTCCCCGCACACCCCTCGGGGCTGGCTCAGCCCCTGTCAGAGCCTCTGCTGTCCTTCTCGCTAATTTGCGGGACTCGTCGGGGAACAGAGAGAGCCCGGGAAGCTCGAAAGAGCGAAACCGGTTCTCGTCCGTTTATTGACGGACCCCTTCGCTCTGCCCAGGACTTAACCACTGCAAATATTTTTCCTTCGAACGAAGTTTTTCGTTTCTTTTTTGACTTCCCCCCACCGCTCGCCTTTCTCCCTTTCTCTGTTGGCGAAGTTGCGTGCAAACCCACGAGGATTTAAGCGACGAGCCCCGCTCAGAGGAAGGGATGCTGCTGCTTCTGCCCCCGCATCTCCACTCCGCGCCTCCCGCCGCCCCGCCACCGCGCGGGACACCCCTGGGGGAGCTGCTCTGGGACGGGACGGGACGGGACGGGACGGGACGGGACGGGACGGGACGGGACGGGACGGGACGGGACGGGACGAGGGAGACACGGACCTGTTGATGGTGGCCAGCGGCTGGCCCAGGTTGTAGAGCATGGCCCTGCCGGGAGGCTGCAGCGGGAGCGCGGGGGGACTCAGCTGCACCATGCGGGCCTCGCAGGCGGCCTCGGCGGCGCGGCACGGCTCGGCTCCCGGCGCTCTCTGCATCGCCTCCGCCGCCGCCTCACGGCTTTTTATGTCCAGGGAGCCCCCCCGGCGCACCAGCTCGATGACGGGCACAGGGGCGGCGGGGGGCCCGGGGGAGGGCCGGCCCGCCTCCTTGGCCGCCCCGTTGAGCAGCAGCTGGGGGTCGGCCGGCGCCTCCATGCCCCCGCGGCTGCTCTCCGGCTCGCTCGTGGTCTCCGCTTCCGAGNCAGCGCTCAGGACCGGCCCCGCACGGGCACCCAGCGGGGGCTTCACCCCGCCACGGGCACCGCCCCGACGGGGGCGCCGCTTCGGGGCTTAGACCTCGTCGGTGAGAAACGAGGGAGTTCCTGATCACCCCAAATAATTTAGAGTTTGCTAGCGGGACCGCAGGGGGGGGGGCTCTGTGGGTCCACCCCGCCGAGCCGTGCGGTGTCGTGACGTCACGGGGCGCCCCGGCCCTGCCGTGACGTCACGGAGCCTCGCGGAGCGGCGCTTTGACGTCTCGCAGCGCCCGGGTCCCGCAGGATGGGGACGGGCCGGAGCCCCCGGAGCCCCCGGAGATTCACATCGGCACCATCGGGGCGGCCGAGCAGCGAGGGGGCGCGGGTTAAACTGTGCGGCCCAAATGACGGCGGAGGCTCAGCGCACATCCCCGCTTTTCCGGGGGTATTTCTCCCCGTTTTGGGGTCCCCGGCGGTGCTTGCTACCCTGCGGAGACGGCCCAGTCGCGGCCCGGCCTGTCTGTAGCGGCCTCAGCCTCACGGGCGGCCTCTTCTCCTCTCATGATTATTTTTTATTGTTATTTATAACCTATCGAAATATACCTGAAATGACTTTTTGGGGGAGAGTGGGTTGAAGGAGCTCCTAATGGAGTCAATCCCCCCGCGCATTCGCTACCGCAGGAAGGAGGAAGGGGCCCGGCCGCGGCCGCGCACGGCATTGTCCCCCTTCCCCCTGAGAACAAATGCTGTCGCGACAGGGCACCTCGCGCCGAGGGCAGGCAGCGATATCGCGATTATTTCTGTTTCATCTCCCAGATATACCCTCGTTCGTTTTTGGATTTTTTTTTGGTTGATTGATTATTCTTTCTATATAAATAATTTGCTTCTCGGAGCAGAGAGCTGCCACCCATCCTTCTCACTCCTTTGCCTCGGGAAAATTTTCATTTCGTTTCTGATAGGCTGAGTCGCGAGAAAAAAACCAAAAAAATCCCAAAAAAAATCCCAACCCCCCCCCCCCATTTTTTTTCAC
>VWYI01020241.1:390118-459058 GCA_013399455.1 Anthoscopus minutus
CCGGCAGGGCTGGGGCCCCGGCTGAGCCCTTCCCGGGACACCCCCGGTCCCCTCCGCGGGGCTTGGGCCAGGCAGCGGCCCCCGGCCCCCAGCCGTGTGCGGGGCTCGGGGCACAAGCGGACCCCGCACCTGCTGTGGGGCGGGGGGCGGCGGCGGGGCCGGGGGTCGCTATTGTCTCCCCGCCACCTGCGTGCCCTCCCGCACAGGGAAATGCCGGAGCTGTTATTCTTCCTTTCACTCCTTCCCTTCAGCCTCCCGCTCTGGACACGGCCGTGGGAGAGGCTTCCACAAGCCCCCGGGCGCTCCCTCCGCCGCACGGCCCGGGCCGGGGCCGTGTCCCGGGCTGCAGGAGCCCGCACGATGCCGGCAGCGTGCGTGGGGCGGCGGGGCAGGGCCGGTCACGACGCGCCGGAGAGCCCGCCGTGCCTCCCGCCAGGAAACACGACCATTTTCGAGCCGGCTCCGCTCACCGACAGGAAGCGTTAAAGATAGAACAGCCGGGGCTGGGCGGGGGAGATTAGGGAGCCGAGCATCTTCTGAGCACCGAGAGCTGCTGCGGGGCCAGTCCCAGCCGTGCCTGTGCCCGCTGCGGTGGGAGCCGGGCCGTGCTCAAGCCACCTCCGGCCCGCATTTTTACTTTACTGAAGAGGGATTAAACCCTTCAGTCAGGCTGAGGAGCACCAAAATGATTCGAAGTAAAGCGGTCAGGGATGCTCCAAGAAGGCCCAGCACCTTTCCAGCTAGCATTATATTTATCTTCCCTTAATTATAATAAAGAATAGGTAGAAACAATAGAAAAAAACACCAAAAAAACCTCACAAAAACCAAATCAATAAAGCCTTAATGTTGCCCCATTACCCATGCCATTGCCTGACAAGCCAGCTCTAGAGCTTAGACATCAGTGCTCAGTTAACAAAGCCAGACCTGGCTTTACGCGTGGTTTTTTTGTTTGGTTTTTTTACCTCAAATTGCAGTAGATGGTTCAGGGAAAAAAAATCCAGACATCTTGAAATTACTCAGCACCACACTATGAAAGGAAAATGCTGCTTAAAGGGAAGGGTGTTTTTTGTTGTCTTGGTCCAGTAAATTAACATTTTGCTCGCTTGGAGGTTGCTGTCCAGGATTATAGGCTTTGTATAACTTACTATAACACCACACCCTTGTCCTGAGCTGTGTGCAAGTAGTTTGGCTTTTGTTTTCAAATTGTTTCTAGCCCTTGAGCATTTGAAGAAAGTCTTAAAAATATTAACCAATACAACTGTCATCTTCCTGTGTTTCCAGACATTTTACAATAGGAAACAAAGAACAAAACCCTGCAACAATAGCTCAGAGGTATGAATTGCCTCATTCATCTCACTGGAATGTTCAAAAACATTAACTGTTTTTTGACTGATTCAGCAGAAAATGTCCTGGCAGATAATAAGCTTATGCCTGATCCAGGGGAGATTCAGGGACTGAGAAAGGTTTTATTTTTCAGCACAGCAAAGTAGCACCTTTCCTGAAAGGAAGCAAATCTCCTTGTTGATGGAAGAGGCTGCGTGAGAGGAGAAATTCTGGCTCAAAAAGGAGCTGCTGCCTTCCTCTCTCTGTACTGGCTTCAAAACAGCACATGGTTTATCTCAGCCCAATTCTGTAATAAATTAATTAGCAATTAGTGCCCGCTCTAACATACCAAGAACTAACACTGCAGTCCATAGGATTTGACTGGGAAAGACCCAGGACTTCAGTGTGGAGTGTTTTAATCTCTGGTTTAACACTCAGAACAGGAAAGGCAAGGTCACCACCACTGGCTGAACTGCTGTTGAGACAATGCCATCACTAAAACAAAGTTTGTTCCAATGCCTGTGAGAGAATGCTGATGCACTAAAAGGCCAGTGAGAAAACACATGGCTCCACCATTATTCCACTGTCCTCCCACCAGGAATGGTGGGAATGGGAATCAATCACCACTTCCAGCCAAATTCTTCACCTTGTGCAATATTATCATCACAAGGTTATGGAAAAGAGCTGCTTCATAAATAGACTGGAGTGCTTGGTGACAGAATATTTATGTGTTAATCCAAAACAAAGTAAATTATTAGTTCTGCTTACCCCACCAGCAGTATCAGATTCCTGAGGAGTTCAGTAGCAAGTGAACTTCAGGTTAACCATTCTAACAATGACTGGGAAGCCACATGTGTCTTAAATAAAGGCAGCATTATACAAGTGAAGATTAATATTTTTAATGAAACCTTTGACCTTTATGAGCAGTATGTAATTTTAAATAAATAGAAAACACAGAGGTGAAAAAAACAATTACAAATTTTAAAAGTGCCAGCTTTCCCACCTTTCCTTCAAAGATTTCATGATACAGAGAGTTACATGTGCCATTTTGGCTGAATTCAAAATAATTCTATGCAAAGTAAAGCCAGAGTTATACTTCACTTCCCCACAGACATAACCCACACACAGCAATCCAACCATTTCAGCAAACTTCTAGAAATTAGTGCTTTAGCTCTGTTACCCCTGCTCTGCCACACACATTATCAGTGGCTCGCAGTTGGCACAAACATGGAAAGGTCTGTTATTAAAAAGTCAACAGAAGAACACTTAAGTAATCACCACTGTTAAAATTATATTAAAAATACATCTTGGGCTCAGGTTGATTCACCTTCAATATGATTTAAAAATCACTCCTAACTGTAAACAAAAGTGCACACATATGTCTGTACTGATCAGCACTGCCTCAGCCAGGCACTTTGAGGTGGCTGTCCCTGAGCTGGGCTGAAAACTCAGTTCTGCAAGTGTCACATTGCTATAACAGAGTGACCTCTTCAAAGACAGCTCAATCCGTGGTTTCCTGTAGTCTTTTACAGAGAGGTCCCTCTGATTTGAAGCAGTGGTTGCAGCTATCTCAGGGGATATTCAGAACAGCTTTGGTAATTGCCTGAGTTGTTTCACATCAAGAATGGTGCCAACAGAATTTATGCTGTTTGACTGGTTTAACATTTCAAGACTTGGAGTATGTAGGTTTCCATGGAAGGCCTGAGTATCTCCTTCATCTTTCCTGACAGGTTGTTCAGTGAATTCAGCCCTCCCAGGTAACAATCTGGTTTTTGATTTTAAATCTTTTAGGAACTGAAGTGAGTTTTCATCTGCTTGATCTGTTCTGGGAGGAAATATTTCATTTGTAATATTTCTTAACACAAGAGTGTTTAATTCTGGTGGAGAAACATTAGCAGTCAAGTCTCCGCTGTGACTTTTTAGGTGAATGGGAAGTCCTCCATCCATTCTTTTGGGTAGTTCAGTCTGGTGGCTGAAGCTGTCCAATGCATGGGTACAGTTTTTGTCTGGCATGCTTTTGCTTTTGACAGTGCCAAAATTGCCATCTTGAGCCTGCAGTTCCTCTTCATCTTCACTGCTGTCACTGCCCTGGATCAGCCCATATCGCTTCATGTACTTCTTGGTTGCAAAGGACATATTGTTGGGTGAAATTAAACTCAGACCCACCATGCTCTTGTCTCCATTTGTTTGCAAGATGTCTTGGAAGGAGAAATCTCTGGGAGGATTTTGGCCTGAGCGACTCAGAGACAGTCGGGATAACTGATTTTCACTGAGATACTTCAGTGCGATGGCATTTGCTTCCATGCTCAGATCAACAACGTTGGGACACATGCTGACATTGGCAAGTGACATGGAATTCAATCCTGGCACCACTGCTTCGGGAGTTATGCACGCCAAGATGCTGAAATAAAGCATCAAAAAGTTAACCTTAGCATTACAGGAAAAGCATCAATTTCACAATTTTGCTCACTGTACTTATGGATTTCTCCTTTCTTCTGAACACAGCTCCATCTGGACTGAGATCATATTACCTGCACATACTGAAAACCAGCTACTCACCCCCACAGTATCCAACCACTGTCAGAGGATGGATGATATTCCTTTCTCCTTCAATACCCTGTACCCTCATATGAAGGGCCACTCATCTCTAGCAGGTTGCAGAGCTGGTTTTGGTTTTAAAGCAGGTTTGAGCTCTTGTTCTTTTCTCCCCAGTGAATGTCACATTATGTGTGTCTGGTCCTACAACTGAATTTTACCAGTCAGCCCAAATTTTATAGCTAAAATACAAGCTCAGTGACTGAGACCAAGAACATCTTTCCCAATGCATGGTAATTCTAGGATTTTTACAGAAACTCTGACATAGCATCTGTTTCCAGAAGCCTATAAGGTTCTAGTTTTTGAAGTATCTTCAAATGGGAAATGTTCATTTGTTCTGTTGCTTGGTGCAGCAATTTCTTGTATATATATATATGTATCTCGAGTGTTTAAAGACTGAAAGAACAAGTTCTGGTACACCAGTAATAGTTGTAAACCACTGCATTTAGCTCACACATCATACATTAGTTCACAAACCCAAGCTCCTCACAGTAAGAATTAAGAGGCTTCCTATTTCACTGAGCACAAATTCTGAAGTTTGCCCAGGGAGAATAAACTGGCTCAGAACAACAACAACCACTTATCATGCTATGGAGCTGCACTGTTGTTTCCTTCTCTACTGAGCTGTAGACCTTTTCTCAGAATTGTTTATCAGTCTTGAAAGTGGCAGAAGGAAGAACTCCACCCCACTCCCCAAGTTTGATGAAAAAAACCCCAAGAGTTCCAGTTTTGCCTTATGGGTTCACGTGTTAGCATGTTATCGACATTAAAAGAACACTGAGAAACTCCAGCCAGGAAGGTAGTCCAGAAATTCCAGAAAAACACCCAATAAAACACAAGCAAAAAGGAGAGAAAAGAGGTTAGAAACTCTATGACTGGAAATAGCTTTTGACACATGGCTGAAGAGAAGATTAACTAGGAGGTGGTTAGATGTTTTGTTTACATAACAGCTACACACTAGGATCAAGAAGACAATAAGGATGAAAGTGAAGCTGTACCAGGCAGTCAGCCTATGCCTACACAGCTACACAAGTAAATTCCTGTGCCTAAAAACCCTCCTTCAGAAGATACTTCTGTTCCTTCCTCTGTTTCAACAAGGCTGTTTCCCTCCCCAGCATTTTCTCTGCTCAAGGCACAGCACCCATAGTAACAAGCAATTAAGATAGAACCAGTTTTGATTAGATACCAAAGCCACAATACCAATTTCACATATACTGGTAAAGTGCAAGACAAAGGTTAAGAAGCAACGACAAAATACACAGTTGCTTTATGTTCAGTCTCCCAAGTCCAGAGTTGCTCTGGAATTCTTTGACACAGACCAAACAATTGCCCACAGCTTCTTTGCTATTACAAGGAATTGCATACACAGTGCTTTAAAAATCACATTCTCTAACAGCAAGAGCTACTTGTGTTGTATTTAAATAATCTGGGTTTTACTAGCAGAGCTCTTAAACCTATCTGAAATGCCCATAGCATGAGCCAGTGTTTCAGTTTTGCAGGAAATGTATATCAAGGTGTACCCAAATCCCAGTGGCAGTGAACAGAGTCTTCTCTTGACTCATTGAGCTAAATCTTCATTTTCAGTTGAATCTAAACATTACTACTCAAAACCACCAGCATTTTACCTGGCATTCTCCACTTTGCGTGTATTTTCCTTTATACTGCCAGGTGAGTCCACTGTCACTCCAAGACTCCTCAGCTGTTTGAGTGTGGCACTAATGACACTCTCTTTGTCCACCCCTCCTGTGCCAGCCTCTGAAGCCACTTCTGCTGTATCATCAATATCCTGATACACTGGACCATCATCAATAACAAATCCTGACTTTAAAGGCAAGTGATCCTGCTCTTCTGAGGTCTTTAAGAGGTGGTTTACTTGACCCTACAGAAAAAGGGAGCACATGGCAAAAACATCATGACATACAGGGACTGTCAAATAACAAAATCCTGACTTATTCTTACACAACTTCAAATACAACTCGATGGATTAATTGCTTATTCTGACAAAGAAAGCAAATTCAGATACAGTTCAGATGCAATCACTCAAAACTCACAGCAGAGTAGTCAAACACTGGAACATCTTACACTTGAAGCTTTCTCTAAGAGTCTGTTTTGAATTTAAACACATCAAATACTGATATTCTTCAAGATTAAAATATCTGCCCTTTAAGGGACTTGAAGGCAAAATGCTGTGTTATTTTAAAGGTCACTAATTGGGGAAGCTATCAGCTGATGCACTTGAATTAAATAATAATTATTTATGAGGTAATAGAAAGTACTCCACGTATGCATGAAAGAAAAGTACAAAATAACCACTTAAACATTTTAAAAAATTTCAAGAATCACAAACTTGGAGCCTTCTGTAGAGCCCAATGTGAATTTGAAAAACACATGCAGCTTGCATTCATGCCAATACCACATCATAACTTCAGCAGGGTGCAATTCTGACTGCTGCATTCAGTGCAGAATATAAGATGTGCACAGGTTACCAGTAAGTCCTGGTAAAGCTTCTGCTCCTCCGAGGGCTGCCGAGGCAGCAGTGAGGTGGATGGCTCCGAGCTCTGCTCACTTGTTGCCACCACCTGGCTCCTGGCTCCCTCCGATGGCTCTTTCTGTAAAGACACACTGACACTTTCTTCCAAGGATGAACCACGAACAAGTGCTTGGGAAACGTTTCCAGTTCTGGAAGAGAACACCAATATAGTTACATACTTACAGCAAAAGCATCATTATATACTTTATTTTTTCAGGAACATCAGAAGAGAACAATCGAGTACTACAAAGGGATCCTAACGGGTTTAGTTTTGCCTGCTGCTCAAGGCTTTGCTCCTTTCTGCAGTCATTTCCTCTCAAAAATCATTTGAGGACTGAGGAAACAGATCTCCAAGTGTGTAACTACAACAGCCCAACTAGTTTTCACAAGATGATTTGAAAGTGGCAATGGCATCTCTGGACTAGTCAAAACTCACTGACACTCTATGAATTAAACCAGATGAAAGTTCTAAACTTTTTGTAATTTATGTTTGTAGCGTTTCACTTATAAGCCTTTAGGAGCAAGTATTTTCTGTGTGCACTGACACATGACTTATTCAAAAAGCTGCTTTTACCAAGGTACATAACTTATCATGGGATTCCTGTGGCAGTTTAGAAACTTCTCAAAGACAGTTACAAATACACACATGCGCACTGAGTATCACAAACTGAGAACAAACACCTAAATTGAAATATTTTTCAATAAGAGATGTGAAAGAGTAGCTATAAAGGCTAAAAAGGGTAAACACTGAATGAGTTATAACACAATATTCTGCACCCCCTCAGTTGGTGTGTGCATTGCATAAGCCTTTGGAGACCAGACATATCAATACTACTATCATCCAAGAAGATCCTCAAGCGACCCTCCTCCCCCTTCCTGTTCCTCCTGAGGAGACAAGTGTAAGATAAGGGAATTTCAGAACTCAACTGATCAATTGCCTGTGTTGAAAGCGATAAGATTTAAACCACGTGACATACCAGATAGTCAATGTAGGTTATCAGCTACTGTTACACTAGCAATTATTCATCATTCCCAAAAACATTCCCCTCCTCCTCCTCCTCCAAGAAATCTCAGTCTTTCTCTACATTCTCACTATAAGATACTTTACAGCTATTTTACTGGTTTATGAATCCAAGTTGAAGGGAACCTTAAGATAGCACTGTCCTAAAATACAATGTTCATAAGATTGATCTGAATCCATAACATTTCTGGTAGCAGTATATGTTTGCAGACAGTACTTTAATCAAGGACTAAGAATAAATAAGTTACAGCTTTATTACCATCATTTTTGCCAACATGAGTATTTTAGGAACCTAATTTAACTGGAAGGGTATTCCCCCTACTTTGGCTTTTTATACTTAGATAATATTAGATCATTAAAGTGCTAAATTGTTGAGCTATTCCTACATAGAAATAGTATCCATATAGATAATTAAAAATATTTTTAAAACCACTTCCCAAATTAGTCTGAGATTAGTCACTGCATTATATTTTTAAGCTCAGTTTCTTTAATTAAATTAACAGCAGTGAAGTCAGTCTCTGCATGCACCATACAGAAAGTGATCAGGCATAAAATAAAGAGAAATTCAGGGAACATAATCATAAACTCCTTGCCCCAAGCTCCTCAGAACAGGAAAGGTTCTGAATGCTGAGAAGAAAAAACCACAGTAGGAAAACAACTGAGTATAGCAGCACCCCCTTTTCCAGTCAGGGTTTAAGGTAAGAAAAGGAATGCTGCCAGCACAGTGCATGCTTTTCAAGTTAAAGGCTTTTGCCATCATCTGCTGCTGATAGGTAGGCGAGCTAAACCTGCATGACTGATAAATGCAGACTCTAAAGGCAACTGTGTTTTGGTGAGCTGTACAATTCCAAGCATAATGAATAAAGAAGGGAGAGAACACAGCAGCTGAAGTCAGACTATTTATAACTCCTGAAGGAAAAAATATTACTGAAGTAATAACTTACATAAGGCAGTTCAGCACATTATGTGAGCACAGGGTGTTTCTGTTACTTACTGGGGAGTGTTCTGATTAGTTCCTTCTTCCACAAGGCGAATACTCTCTACAAAGCTGGGCATGTCCACCACCCTTAAGGAAGAAGCAATACTTGTATTACTTGCATCTTGTTCTGCATTAATTGAAATGCTTATGTCTTCCTTAGAAATCTCTCCATCTTCTTTTTTCCCTCGTGGTATGGAGTTGCCTTGTTTTTCTGAGGCTGTATTCCAAAATAAACTAGAACCTAGGACAAAATTAAAGATTTAACTGTTTAGGAAGAGTCATTACTTTATTCTGAGACCCTTTGGCTTTGTATAGATAGAGGAATAATTTTCTCCCATTCATGTTTCCTTTACCATTTTAAAAGTGATTTACAGCGTAAATCAGCTAAAAGTTGCTAAAACATCATTCAAGTCCTAGTTTCTTCCAAAGTACACTTGATGAAAAGAAATGGTTGTAATAAACCATTTTAATGCATTGACCTTGGGCCAGTTTCAAACTTTCCTGCAGACAAACCACAAGATTTCCATGGATTTAACAGGAACCAATATGTCAATATGCAGCTGCACAGATACAGCTGCATAACTTGCCTAAATTAAAGCAAATACAATCTCCTCTTCATGCATGATTTACAAACAACATCAATAACATATTTACCGGAACACTATGTGGCACAGAAGCTATTACTTTTCAAAACAGTGTATTAAAATAAAAAAAGATGTGGAGTTATGTTTCAACAAGATACCACTTAAAATAGAACACCTTTCCAAAGTTACTGGAAAAATAATTCTTTCAGTAATGAGAATCAAAGACAAAAGTAACTCCAGCCTAAACTTGCAAATAACACCACAACAACTTAGGTGCTTTTTGGATCTAGGTGCACGTTGACACAGCTTCAGCATTTCTGCAAAGCATTTCCTCCATGCCCAAACAAACCAAAGAAACATCCAGAAAAAGTGATGCCAGTCTGTTTTGAAAGCGTTACCTGTGCTCACAGCAACGCTCACACTTTTCCTCTTGTGTGATCTCGGTGAGGTCTGTGTTTCCATGGAAACAAGGTCCCCTGGCTTCTCTGGCTGCACAGCCTGGCTGGCTGCTGCTGCCTCCGAGGAACCCGCCTGGCGAGCCTGCGCTTCCAGTAAGCGCTGGATCTGTAACGTTAAGTCATCACAAAGTTAGAATCTGCACAATAGCATAGAAGCTGTAACAGGCAAAAGTGAATTAATTGGGTTCTGCTAAGATCTGGATTCAAATACAGGCTGTGCTGCCACAGCAGTCTGAACACCTTCCAGTTCTCAGCAGTGCACACAGCATAAATCAAAACACCAATTTTGATGTTGGCAGAGCTAGCAAAGATCTCTAAGCACATTGGCAGAGGCAGCACCAAGACAACTTGGGTAAAGCATATTTGCACCACACTTGCTGGAAGTATTCCTTCCCTTTCATTCACATACAAAGCCTATTAACCGACTTACCAGCCAAGCATTTCTATGCCAACTGTCCCTACACCAACTTTGTATTAATTACAAAGCTAAGCAATTAAATGATAAAATTAAGGTTGCCAGGCAATCTTCTCTCTAGGATTTTCATCCACCCTGTTCACCGATTAGCTTGCAGCTCCAGGGAGAAACACAGTAACAGTGAAGGCTGCAGTAAGGAGGGGCTTCCCTCATGCACAACCCATGCTTTGGGATCTTGACTTTACATACAGGAAATATACCAAAACCAGATTCCAGCTGTAATTTTCTAGTTCAAGTACTGTAAGCTGTCCTGTTTGTATTATTCATCACCAGCAGCAAAACTTAAACTCTGACTCTTCAGCCCCAAATCATACCCTGCAAAAAATACAGAGTCAGCAGGTTGATCAAGGGGCTGGAATTTTGAGGAAACGTAACCTGGTGAGGCAACAGAACACAGCAAGACCCACAAGGTCCAGTTTTCTTGCACAGCAAAGACCTGAAGAATCAGGAATCACTGCAGACAACTGAACATTTCAAAGCAACAGCTCAGGGAGCTGCAGGCTGGAAGGTGGAAAAAGCAATATATGAGAACATTTCATCCTGCTTCATCTGTATGTTTACAGTAATTCCAAAGCCTATAGCCTATGCAATTTTTTTTTCTTTTTTTTTTTTACAAAGACAAGCATGTAAGTAGAAAAACATCTATACAGAAAGTGTATCACTATGTATTGCAAACAGCCTACTAAAAAGACACCTTCATGTTATGGAAATACCACAAATAAATGCAAAATTTAATGAGATACAAGTCAAATAATTTTTAAAGGGACACCAATAGTAGAGTTAATTAAGTCCCCTCTCCATGCCCAGACTGCAGCTGGTATGACAGGCTCCCTTGTTGCAACATGGATAGACAACAATTAATTTAATTCCTTTGGCAAGTGAACTATCAAAGCACAATCACTGAGAGGGCAGAGGAAAAAGCTGCCATTCCCACAAACCTGAGCTTGAAGTAATTTGAGTTGTCTGTCTTGCTCAGTAAGAAGGCGGTAGGCATCTGGAGATAATCCCATCATTCCATTATCAGATGCTGCTGCAGGAGCAGGCGTGTGCAGGCACGGGGCGTGGGCTGCACAGCACTGCGGGCTCGAGGGGCTCGCGCTCGATGGCATCCTTATTCCAGGTGATAAGCCACTGTCAAGAGAACAGCTGCCTGTTTTCCCAGGATACCTCACATTTATAGGGCTGCTTGTGGCATATCCTGGGTTGCAGCAAACATTTGGACAAATGATATTTTGATGGAACACTGCACAAGGATTTTGCTGAGCCATCTCCGATTGGAATTCCGCTCCGTGTTTGGGGCTTATTTTACCAATTCCTTGCCATGAGTTTATGGGATTATACTGGAGAGAAGAAGGACACTGACAGCTGCATGCTGGACAGGAAGGTGGCACTTGAACGGGCACCTGCAGGTCTGGTGGTTGTCTGCAGCTCTGTGCTAAGTTGTGGAGGACTGGCTGTGTTACAGCAGGAAGCTGCTTGGAACCAGATATTGATGTTCCCCTAACTGGAGGCTCTCCCTGTGGTGTGGCACTTTCAGGATTTAATACAAGCTTTTCCAGTGGCTTTCTGGGGTGGTGCACAGATGTATCTGGGGAAGGCCCACTGCAAGGGGTTGAAGGAGAAGATGATCCTGAACTTTTTCTTGATTGAGGGGAAGCCTTCTTACACTGCACCTGCTGCTGTAGCAGAGTTTGATTTCCTCTACCAGGCATTGAAGCTGGAATTTTCTGGTTTATAGGATTTGGTAATCGTCTCAAAGAGGGATCTCCTGTATTAGTAGGAAAGTTCTGCCTGTCTTCAGAGTGCTGGCTGGGGTGACATGTAGATCTCATGCACCACTTCTTTTTAATAGGCTGGTTTGGCACTGTGGGTAGACTTTTAGCACTTGAAGCCTCCACAGGCTTAGGTGATTGTCCTGATTCTATGAAACTCCCATCCAAAATAAGTGACAGCTCCGGCACTGAAGGAAAAATTCTGGTAACCTGAAGGTACAATTACACACATATGATAATCTTAAAACATTGTCTGCTCTTTGAATGCAGAATTTCCACACAGAAAATATTTTCATTTAAAAACAATATATGCTGATTATCAGCTCCAAACCAACCACATGTTAAACAGGATATTTGTAAGACATTGGAGAATCCAGAAAAAGCAGCAACATCTCTAGGATCATTCTGAAAGGAAAATTGCTTTCATATAGCATAACAGCCATGTCTGCCAAATGAATGCTCCATGTCATTTGAGAGTACATTTCAGAATATGGATATTGCCCTTCCAGAGGTGGACTCTCTCGCTAT
The DNA here is from genome assembly GCA_013399455.1 of Anthoscopus minutus. Classification (NCBI taxonomy): domain Eukaryota; kingdom Metazoa; phylum Chordata; class Aves; order Passeriformes; family Paridae; genus Anthoscopus; species Anthoscopus minutus. Next base: position 402,384 of record VWYI01020241.1, read on the forward strand.
TCTTAGTTCCAGGAAATAGCTGCAATAGAACATTTTATACACAATTATCACATCCTTCTAGACCTGTGCTGTGCAAGGGCTGGTATTTATTTTATTTGTACACACTTCAGTGAAAAAAGGACAGAGCAGCAGATCTTTTGGGTAAATGAAATAAAAAACAGAAGAACTTGCTGTCTCTGCCTCAGACACTAGAGCTCTTCCATTCAACAACAGCAAAATCCCTAAAGTAGAAACCACCCTCTCTGTTCCCAAATCATAGCCTGTACAGGAATTAAAGTGTCTAAAATCCTGAAAAAATGGCAGGTTAACTAAAGAAGGAGTGAGACTCTTGACTCATTTCTTCAGTTCTGTTTTCCCTGCTAGCACTTTAAGAGTGAAGCTTTACACTCTCCAGTTCCTTTACAGTGAGTTTTGCTGCTCTAAGCATCACATCTGAGATACCCAGAGCAACTATTTAGTTACCTGTTGACTCACTGGATGAGGACTTGGAGTTGGTCTGGGGGATACATCTTCATCTTCCACACCAGAGTCGTGATCACTTGCTGACAACTTGCTGGGTGAAGAGCCTTGAGGAGGACTAAAACCAAAATAAATCAAAGCAAAAAGATTTGGCAGCAGTAACATGAAACTTCACGTTTTTCAATGTGCCATTACAGTGCTTCATTTTTCTAAGAAGCAGTTGCTATCCATCTTCTCCCTGGTTAGCTGGTGAGTTCACCCAGCAAAGAGTTCAAAGATCAAACAATAAAAATACAAATGCTGGTTTTGGGCAAGAAGATACAAACCCTCCCTCCCCACAGCATCACACAAACACACCTTTTAAGTGGCATTCTAACAGCAAAGCACTGATCTGTAGTAAAAAAATAGGACGTGCTACAGTAAAAACTGTAACGCTGTTTAAAGGAAAATAAAGCCCATTTTCTAGTCATAGATAAAAATTTGATGGATAAGCCAGGTTCTTAAAAGTCACTAAGTTTCAACCTATCCGGGTCTTGGAGCTCTCAAAAGTGGGAAGAAAAAAAGGAATTTTTTCCAACTTAAAGTAGATTTCAATCAGAGATTTGCTTCAAAGGACAGATCTGACTTAAAGCTTAATACAGCGAACTAAGCCTCATCAGTGAGGAAGCCTTTTTAGAAACATCCACTGTATAAATTAAAACCAAGTTGGGTTTTTTTGGAATACAGTTTGACTGCATTAGCTGAAAAATATGAACTCTAGGAATAAACAAAACCACACACACAGATTTTAATGCAAGAGAATGTATGCACAGCTAAACTAACACATAACACAGAACAGAAAAAACCTCACCCAATAAATATTTCATTTTTGCATATAAGTAGCATCCAAGAGATTTACCTTTTGATTTGAAGTGTCTTGCAAATTCTGCTGAAGAATTCAGTTTCTGCATTTTGGTTTTCTGCACTCAAGTCAAACTGGACAGAGCTTTTGTCTGATGGTTCAACATTCTGGAATGAAATGTTCTGTATTTGTGAAGCACGAAACCTTCAAACTTTCAAGCACTGAGGTTCTACTCCCAAAGAAACAGCTATAAGCACATTCATATGATTATTTGCTGCTTGTCCTCTACTTTCAAATTTTTCACCACTTCAAGGAAGCAGGCAACTTCCCTTCCTGTTTAACACTGTTCCCCTGCTGGTCTGTAAAGTAGTTGGGCTAATTATAGCCATGAACAGATGCTTCCTCACTGTAACTGCTCAGATACTCCTCCAGGGCTGTCACCACTACAGGAAACAGCAAACGTTCCTGTAATGTTTCACACAGCACAGCTGGGTAACTCCTGGAGACAAGAGAAGTGAGATTCTGTGGAGAGATCTGTGATCTTCAGAAAGCTAAGCTGTCCCTAGGCTAAAGGTAGAAAGCAGCCCTGATCAAGGAAATTCAGTTGGAAGAGAACTGAGTACACAGCATGGCACACACATTACACTCACTGCCTCTCTGACAGAGCATAGCAGCATTTACTGAGCAAATGAACAACACAACTTCAGGTTCTGCACAAGCCTAAGAAAACACATAAGGAACTAAGATTTCCTAGAACTTCCTCAAACCTTACTAGCCATTTCCCAGACTTGTACCATCAGATTCTTTCAGAGAATTACTTTGTACAAAGATAAAATTTGCTGTTGATAAAACTGTGATGAAATTGGTCACCTCTGAATTCCTTTTTGCATTCAACTTCAAGCAAAGCATAATACTCAGCTTTGGTCTCCAGCCAGCATCACCCAGAGGCAGCTGTTAGATGAGCCCAAGGTGAACATAGCACATCAGAATAACAAATGCTGCAGGAAGTCTGAGCCTCTGCTCCTAAGGCCAGAAGGTCACCAATAGGAAGGAGCACTAACCAAGCAAAACACAGAACAGTATACTTAAAAGACAGATGCTCAATGCTCGTAGAAAAGTGAGCAGTGCTGACTTTGGAAGTAATTTCTCAATTTGAGGGACAAACTGAGTTTACAGCAGTGCCTAGGAAAAAGCAGCTGTATAGAGCTATATCACTTTCAAACACTGCTGATCCATTTGGGTCACATCATGACTCTTTTAAGGCAAATTCTGAAGTACCACAAAGCAGGAGGAAAGCAAGACACTTACTTTGAAGAGGTGAACTGTTTCATGACAAGTGAGGATCTGAAAGCCCAGCTCAGTCTGCCCACTGCATGGGACACATTCATAAAACTCTGGTTCCTTGTGTGTCAATGAATAAAGCAAAATAAGAAAACTCCCAGATTCTGAAAAAACCCTAAAACAGAAGAAAAACAAGTCTTTAAATAACTTAAACATGAAGAAGGCCCTTAGATTTTCAATACAGTGAGCAAATTTTCACACACTTTAGCAAACTGGTGAATCACAGCATTCTGAGTAGTGCTGAGCTATATAGATAGTGCAGATGGATTTATAACTGTAGCCACACACAAGAATCAAAGAAAAGTACAGAAATAGGAATAATTCAGCTTTGTATTTCAAACCTTTACAATCGCTTAGTACTTGAAATGAATTCCTGGAAGAGTTCAAATATAACACAGAAAAAAAAGTCTGCAAGAATGACATTGTGTTTTATTTTCTCTTTAGTTTTCAGTTGAAGATGCATTATAAAGACACCGAGTGACTTGGCTATGTCTAAATATTCAAAGAATATTCATTAGCAAAAAGATTTTTTTAAGGAAAATTGTACTGAAGTATTTTTACTACAATTGAGAATAGCGAGTAACAACAATCAGCATTTGACACAAGTTCAAGGCTAATGACAACAGTGTATGTTTCCAGGAAAAGGTAGCACTACTTTCACAACAGTTTTTCTTTTTATTGCACTCTTAACATGCTTGTTTTTGAGTTTTTTTATTTGCTTGCTTTTTCATTAAATAATATACATGATAGAAAAAGCAGTAGAAACAGGATGCTTGAAGAACACATTCATGCAACTTCAAAACTGTACTTACAACTTAAAGAGTTAAAAATGTATGATACACAGATTAAGCATCATGCAGAGGTTAATGCTGTTCGCATGGTTCATCACATCTCCCTAATCCACTTTCACGATGGCATCAGTGAAAGTTAATGAGTCAAGCATCCAACTTGCCTATCTAATAATCTAATTGGTCTCTTATCTGTGTTTGGACACATTTCAGTTGTTAAGGGAGAGGAACCTGTTTTGTAATTGCAGACATCTGTTCACCAAACGTGGTTGTACCTCATAAGTTAAAAACAAGTGTAGTTAATCAAGAGAAGTGCTTATGCATACAACATATTTTAATGTCTCATTTACCTGAGGTGCAGTTTCAAACTACAAACACTTGAACTCTCTCCCGGCTCCATATAAATAGAGCATGGCAAATGTTACAGGTGAAAAGATGTAGACAATGAGGAATGATTATCTGCTACCATCACAATGAAAAAATACCCCAGAATGCAAAGTCTAAAAAAATCTGAGCATTTAACAGGAAGTCATAACAGGACATCACAGGCTGCAAATCAATATGCTTCAGTATGTTGGTCAGGCACAACCAGGAAGAAAACTTATCTAAAAGGAAATACCCCCAAGAAAAGTTCAAAAGCAAAACCTCACCACTGCTTAAACTGTTTCCTGCTTGTGGCTTCTTTTTTAAACTAAAATGCAGTGACCTTAATGATATTAATGTTTACCCTCTTCTGACTTGAGATATTAGCTCAGCTTTCCAATATTTCAGTCACAGAAAATTTTTGCACAGAAGCCAAAACCGAAAACATTTAAGCCAGACAGCCTTACCTCTATGCAACATATAAATCACAGTATTTCCTCAAATATCTTTGAGCAGAGCCCATGCTGTCATGCATTTCTGTGGACTATTTTTTTAGGCAGCCAATAGCTTCTATTGTTTTACCTTTCTTGAATTGAAGAACTGAACAAATATCGCAAGCAACAGGCCCAGACTTGAGGACTACAGATATGAGTAACTCCACTCAGCCAACTAGAAATAAGAAAAAAAAATATAATTAGAGACAGTTCTGTTACCAAAGTTTTTGCTATGTAATACTTCAGATACATCTCAAATCTATGAGTGCATTAATCTGGACAAACACTTACACTCCAACTAATGGCAGAGCATAAGCCTTGGGATCAGACTCCAGCAGCAAAAGCAATTTCCGTGTTTGGTCCATAGTAAGGTAGCTGAAAAAAAAACAAAAATTGGGTTTTTTTTAGTATTTTGGAAGGCAGTTTTTCAGAAAAAAAATCCTGAAGAGACAAGTTCAAGTTTTGAAAATACTGCAAGAAAAGGAATTTAGGGAAAAAATATACAAAATCAAACCTACTCTTATACCACATACTCAACAGCAACTCCCCAGCTTTTCAGCAATTCCTTGCATATCAGAGTTATCAAGGACAAAATTTACTTAGTACTATTTGTAGTATTTTAGTGAATACTAGAATTAGTGTTTGCAACAAATCCTGTAGTACACATCATATTGAATTTGAAGAGTAACTTTCAGAGAGGCATTCATAAAGTCTCTGTCCAAATAAAATGACATTCAGTTGCTTCAAATTATTTCCCTAATCTATCCTCAGTTCATCCTACTAAATTAGTTACAAGTCACAATGATGACTCCTCAGTACCATCTCAGAAGCACAATTAAAAAAAAAACTTTGGTTTGCATTCATCTGATTTTCATTGTAGGACCAGCACTGACCATGTTTACAAAGCTGGAAGCTATTTTCATTTATTATGTTAACTAGAGGTGTATTCTCCTGCCCCAGTGGAAAGATCCTTTCACTGAAACAAAAAGCAAGAACCCCTACTTTTGCTCCACCCCATTTCCTGTTTCTTGTTCATAACTTTTAATACATTTCTAAGGCCAGAAGACATGCCATTTTTATGCCAGCTATTTTACTAAAAAGCAAAATACAGTTGAGATCTCTCCTACTCATTTCCTTTAGGACAGGCAAGAAACTGACAGGCAACTTTGACAGCTTTAGCACCACCCTATACTCACCCACATTTGTATGTTCCTTGAACTTGTGCAATATTCATAGGACTGTTCAAATTTCTTGCTAGGGCTGTTGGAATAATTGGGACAGACTTCACAGGGGTGTATTCCAAAATATTTGCCAAAGTAAGAGAAGCCCAGTGGAAATTAAAGCATAGATTATCCAGGTTTTCTGTGAAAACAATGTGAGCTCTAACAGTAAGCAGTTTAGAAAGATCCAGAGGTTCTTTACTGCACAGATTCTGCTGCAGACCCTAGAAGAAAAAACAAAATGTTAAATACACTAAAGTATCTTCATATGATTACTATGATTCAAGATATATGACACTAGGAAATCAAATCATTTATCACAGCTACTATTGCAGTAGGTACTGTACAAAAAGGCATTAACCCACATCTCCAAAGCTCACAGCTCTACTGAATATAATGAAAAATGCAGAATACACTTGAAAACTAGCTATGCACACCTTAGCATTGCTTTATGATGTATTAGAAAACCTGGGGTTACTTCAATTATATAAAACTTTCGGAAGTCAAAGTTTTCTTACTTGCATTCAAGAAATATGTAATTTAACATGTGGATGTATCATCATGAGAAAGTTCAGATGTGAAGCAGGCTTAATTTGTATCATAAAATACACACTACAACAACTATGGGGGAAAGTCTAATGGAAATGGAATGGAAAGAGTATTTATGTAGTAGATTACATGTCTACAGCAGAGCACACATTTCAGCTATGACTGCTAACCTACACAGGGCTTCACACGTTTTGGGTGGGTCACTTGCCTAGCAACACTTCAACAACAACTGCCCAAATACTGCAACTGATTTATGACAGTTTTGAGGGAAAAAAACGAAAAAAAGCTGTTTTCTTTAAGTAAGTTTGCTGCAATTGCTTTTGGTGATTAGACCAGCTGAAAAACTTCAGTCAGCAAGATTTTTGTCCGGTATTAAAGACTGTGTGATTCTTAAACACCTGTGAGGATAAACTGATTCTACCAGTTTCCAATACACTTTTCAATGACACTCCAGCAGCTCATTTCACACAATTAACTACATAGTCTTGCTTCAGCCATAAACCTTACTGTGCTGGAAATCAAGCTCTGTGCATAGTTCAGTGTCCTGCCTGGCAGACAGTTCACTGTTTAAGAGATTCAAAAGCTGTCAAGAGCCACCACCTACCTTGAAAGCCAAGCTGATATCATCAACACTGTGCACTATTATATTATCTGAACAAGGTCCCCAGGCATTAACTGTACATGGAATCAAAAAGTCTCCAGGAAGGGATGCAGTTGGAACTTTGCCCGATCCACCAGCAACTTCTCGGCCAGGATCAAAGCGATCTATTGTTAGCGTTATGCCTTCCCCATCTTCAAAATAAATAAATAAAGTTAGAGTCCAAGTGCAGCAACTCAGGCTGCTTAACAACAGCTTACTCAACCCACCAATACTGCCTGTCTACCTCATGTTTAGAATTACCGTCATCTACTGCCAGGGTCCCAAGCAAAAAACAGGAAAATGATTTCTTTTCATTCTGCTTAGCATGGCGATAGGCAAGCCGCAAGGTTTTCTCCACCAGAGATAGTCTGGGGTTTCTACAAAGAGACAGTATGCAAGTTTAAGTCACAAATTCTTTTAATGATTGTTTTTTAAAAGTATCACTTATTCATAGGGGAAGAAAACGGAAGGAAATTTTAAGTTGCTTTAGGCTGATGCACCTTCAAGCCATTGGACAGTGTTACACAAAGGAAAGGAATGGAAACTGAAATCTTTCCAATGAAAATCCCTATCTCCTTATAACAAACACACTGCTTCCTTTTCCTTTGGGCCTTGCCATATGACAGAATCAAAAGACAAAATGAGGCTTTGCATCACACAGTCCATAATTTATTTTAACCTTCAGCTTCCCCAAAAGGGCTATCAATACCTGTAATAGGTGATGTGTGCGCCAATGACATCGCCCATGGGGATGGGGTCCCAAAGTGAACACTTGGACAGAGGGAAACTGAAAGGGACCATCCTTTTAGGAACTTTTAGGAACCTTTAGGAAATCTGGGAAGATGACAGAGATAAAAAAAACAGGATTAAGGCACATCATTATTATACAATGTTTAAAAGAAGGAACAAAGGCACGACACAGCAAGCAAACCAAGAAATAGGATACATAAACTGTTGGTACATTTTTTGTTTCAAGTTCAGGCCAACAAAGCAGAAACTTTGTCCTACAGAGTTGTCAGAGTTATAAAGTCAATACAAAACCTTTATTGTCCACCTGACAGTTTCTTTGTGGAACCTTGGAAGAAAAATACAAGCTTGCAGATAAAGCTTAAGGAAAAGCTGCTTGTTTAGGGAGAAAAAGAGTTATTACTAATTAGAAACTCCCATGGCATGAAAAAAACCCCCTGATTTAGCAAATTTAACACTAGATCAGCTTCCCCAGCCTCCCAAAGCCCTATTTTAGTCTCAGTATTTCAAGTAAGCATTCAAACCACTTAAACTTTGAAGATTTCTGAAAGAAAGCCTTGGTTTAACTCAAATAGTACAGTGCAAAACTTGTAGTTAGAATTCAAAGAGCCCTGAAAAAATTAGTATGTAATAACAGTAACTTACATATATGAGCAGGATTATATTTTTTTGAGGTGGCTAAACAAAGCAAATACAAAACAATTGACAGCCCATACCATTTGGCAAGTACCTTTCAACAAATAATCAAGAAATCTCTTTGTAGTTATCTCAAGCATGAAACCTTGCCAAGCAAAGGTGTTTCCTCTGTATTTCAACTTGCCAGGAAAGAACCTTATTTTTAAGGCTGTCCTCCAAGGAACTCAGCTACCTCTGATGCTTCCAGCGGCAATTAATTAATTCCCCTTAAAAGACAAAGGCCCAAATAAGCCTCAAACTTAAAGTTTATAAAAGGGAAATTTTTTTTAAAGCCCCACTGTTTCAACTTGCCAAGCACTAAGCAGAAACCTATCCCCCTCGACTCCTCCCACAGCTCTTTATACCCAGAGCCGCACTCGCAGAGGGGCACCGGGTGCGGTGTGCTCGGTGGGGCTGGAGCGACGCGAGCCCTCCCGGGGCCGAGTGGGTACCTCAGATCCGGGACGGGATGAACAGGGTCCGGACAGGGCCGCAACTCTGCCCGCTCCTCTTCTCCCTCTCCCCAACGCGGGGCCCGCCCGCTGCAGCTCCCGGCTCGGCCGGGCAGCGGCCGTGAGGGAGAAGCGGCGCCGGGACCACCGCGGGCTCCAAATCCGGCACCGCCGCTCCCGCCCGCCCCGGCGCCTTCTGCGGCCCCGGCCGGCCCACTGCCCACGCTGGCCAATCAGCGCGCAGAACCCGCCCCCTCTGCCCGCCCCGGCCCAATCGGCGCGCGGCGGGGTACTGCTCGCTTGGCCAATCAGAGCGCGCCCCGGGGAAACCAACCGCCAGCGCGCGCGCAGGGGGTTTAAAAATGCCAGGGGTGGCGAGGTGCGCGCAGGCGCAGTGCGGCGATGCGGCGGCGTTGCCATGGCAGCGGGGCCGCTGCCGCTGGGCCAAGCCGGGCCAGGCCAGGCCGGAAAAGGTAGTGGTGGGACGAACAATGAACCGACACGCCCGTTCCCGCTGGACTGCCGCGCCGGCCTCGGCCTTACCCAGCCGGAGCCCGGGACTATGAGTCCCGGCAAAGTCGCTGCCGCCGCCAGCCTTGCGCCCACGTGCCCGCCCCGCCCCGCCCGGGACCCGGAAGCACTTTCCCTCCGCCGGGACAGCGCAGCGGCTGCGGTGCCTCAGTCACAGCCCCGGTCACAGTCTCGGCCTCGGCCCCGCCGCTCCTGCCCGCCCTTTGGCCGCCCCACGGCCGCCGCCCGGCTGCCGCTGTCCTGCTGCTGCAACGCCGCCGCCTCCTTCTCCTCATGAAGCCCGTCGTCGTCTTCGTCCTCGGCGGGCCCGGGGCAGGCAAGGGGACGCAGTGTGCTCGCATCGTGGAGGTGAGGTGGAAGGGGTGCCGGACTGTGGGGCCTGGCGACCGGGAGTTGTAGGATACCTCTGTGGGGTCCGTGACCCTCTTTGGGATGGTCGCTTGGGGGTCTTGTCCCGCTCTGCTCAGTGGCGGGACCCCCATCTGCCTTTCGCTCTGGGCTCTTGTCGAGCCTCCATCCATTCCTCGCCCCTTCGAGGCGATAAATAAAAATAACTGACTTACGTCTCCCCTTTAGTGGGTGAAGTGGTAGAGCAACCCACACTGCAGCCCCTCCGTTCCCTTTCCAGCCCCTGTCAGTTCTCCTAGACTTTTCTCTTCTCCTGCCTTTTCCCTCAGCCCTGCGGGATCAATTTGCTCGTGGGTCTGCCTGCGCCAGCGGCCACGCTGGGGACACCATCGGGATTTTTGCATCCACTTTGGGGAGACCCACTTGTAGGCTGGAGTCTGCTCCAGTTTCGGCCGGGAGCACCGCTGTGCCTTGGCGGAGGGGCAGGACAGCGGCCCTGGAGAAGTTCCCGGCTGCCCGGGCGGTGCTGCCTTGTCAGGCCAGTCCCGCAGCCCATCCCGAGTGGGTGGCTCCGTACACGTCTGCATGGCCACGTAGGAGGCTGCGGGGCTGCCGCCCGGATGCTCAGGCAGCCGGAACTGTGGGCTGGGAGAGGAGGTGAGCTGTCTGATAGCCATTGGGAATATGTGCACTTCAAATGGATCAAGGTCCACGTCTCCTGAGGCCTGTCCCATAAATATTACAGCTGGTACAGCAGACACTGCAGTGTGTTGGCTTCTTGACCCAGTGCCATCTCAGTAAGTTGTGGAAGTAATGTGATAAAAATAGAAAGAAATTTTATTTTCTGTGACACAGTATGATAGAGGTCAAAGGAGATCCTGATGTCGTAGATTGTTCATCTTGTTCCTTCTTTTTAAAGAGCCTGACAATGTAATTTGACTAAACTTTCAGGTATATTATTAAATTTTCATTTTTCCAAATACATTTTTTCCAGCCTTTTGAGGCAACAAACATCTAAGAAAGGACAGTGGATAATACATGGTGTAGTACTGTCCTTTTAAACACCAAAAACTGCAGGGGTAACTATAGTGTGTCCAGGTGGAGAATTGTGGAATTAGTTAGAGCTGAATGCTTCCAAACGTGTGTATGCTGGGTTTGAAACAGCTCTTTTATCTTTCTTTTTCTCTCTTTTTTTTTTTTAAACTGGGCAATTGTATGTACTTTTCTTATTAAAAGCCATATAGGATCCAAGCTTCTCCATACCTTCACTGGAAAAAATGGTTAAGAACTGTGGTGATGCCCATGTTCTTGAAACTTGGTGGGGAAGAACCCCAAAACTCTTGGAATAAACACCTTGTGTGTGTCCTCTGTTCTGGTGGTGCCTTGGGAGTGCTGTTTCAGTTTATCCACACTGCTGTTACATCCCAGACATCAGTGTTGTAGAACTAAATTAAGTGAATTTGGTCCAGACTAAAAAATGCCGTTATGACTTTAGTTCTGAAGGATTTAAGCCTCAAGTTACAGACTCACATTTAAACCAGCATATTCATTAAATTAAATTGTGGGATGAAAGGTTCACAGTGCTCATAAAGCCTTTTTGGTAAGGTCAAACGTAGCAAACAAATGAGCTTAAACTATAGGGGAGCCTTGTAGGCTGTCATTAATAGCTTTTACCAAACCATTAGTGTAGCCTCAGGGCTGAAGTACCTTGTGTGGCTGCTGGCCTGTGTTTAGGAGCATAAATGCCTATGGCTGGATAGGCTGATATAATTGGATAAAGACCACTTTATTAGGAGGAGTTCAAATGAGCCATTGCAACTCAAATTGTATTTCCAGCTAGAAAGGAAAAAAGGAAAACCTTGCTTGTGCAATATTTATTTTCTTCTCTAAGCCTGGAAAGGGAAATCCAAATTCGAATAAATGCAAATTTGCTTTAATTCTGCTAATCCTGTTCACTACACGGAAAGAAGTTTATTGAAGTCAGTGAGCTGACAGTAGAAAGCACTCAGGCCTGTTGAATACAAAGGACAACCTTCCTGCTAGCTCAGACATCTCCAGGAGAGTCACTGGCTAAACTGGGAGGCAGAGAGGGTCTGAGGTAGTTTAAAGAACAGTTGGACTGATGAAAGTGTGCTGGAAAACTTTAGAAAAAGGGCACATGGGCAGGGAAGTGTGGGTGAAGTGAAGCACAGCAGAGGTACTGGAGAGCAGCAGCATTTCTAAGAACAAATCCTCATCATGGCCCCTGGCAGTCCCCAGAGAGCCCTGCTGCAGGCGAGTGAGCAGTCAATGCTGCCTTTAGGTTGAAAGTGTATTTTTATTTGTATTTTAAACCCTGTTGGCTGTTTGCCACAGGGAAAAGGGGGCTGTAGCTGAGTAATAATAAACCTCATTCATCCTTGTATATGGATGGAATAATATTAGTTTACATTTGGAATAAATCTGACCCAGTATCTTGCTGTAGAGCTGAAGGTTGTGCTGAACAAAAAGTCAGTATCAGAGCTATAAATGTGTCTTGGTTGCTATTCATACTGGAGATTTGGGACAGAGCACATCACATGTGGAAGAAATCTCATTTGGCTGAGGTGAGCTCTTGTGTGAATTTAGCATCAAACATTTTTATTAAAAACCAAGGGTATCTGTGTTTCGTAGAGTAAAGGGGATATTTTGTACTTACTGCCTGGGAATGATTTCTCAAAGAAGTGTTGTTATTTTTTTTGCTGGCTGCGCTTTACGTTCCCAAAAAAGGGAGATGGGTATCCCATGTTGTGGGTGAAATATGTGTTTGTTAAGTACTAGCCTAAATCATAACTGCTCAATATGTGTGTGCTGGAGTCCCTGAATGTGAAGAAGGCATGTATTCATGCCAAATTTGGTCACAAATGGAGAAATGACTTGAGGGAAGAAGACCTAATAACAAGTGGAAATGGGTATTGACACAGTGTAAGAAAGGGAACAGTGGGTAAGTGATTAGGATTCTTTATCTCCACAGATAAGGTTGGATGAGACAGCTGAACCAGGCTGGTTTTCTCTGATACCGAGGGAAGACTCGACTCCTCTATGTTCCACAGACACAGATTGTCAGGGAAATGCAAATGCAGCAGAACTGCTGCTGTTCTGGAGCAGTTCCTCCTATTTAGAGAGGGATGAAGCAGAATTCCCTCTTAAGTTCTTATCCTCTCCCTTCCAGCTCTGCAGATTAACTCCTGAGACCTTCCACAGCTTTGTTAGGTAGAGCTTGCCATCATCGGGGACTGTTGCGTAGCTGTCATGTGAGGCAGAATATTTGAGCTATAGTTGAATTATGTCATTTGAATGCAGGTTCTTGCAATAACCTTCATGCTTTCCACAGTGTATCTTCTGTGACTGTGAGATAGTGAAATGTGCTTTATTGCTGACTTCTGAACTTTGTGTATAAAATCATGACGGTAAAGTCAAAAAAAAAAAGCATTCAGCAAATCTGCACAAAATATGCTTTCTTGTACTTAAGTTTTAAATCCTTATAACCTCTGCCTAAGATGCAAAGCTCTTTGGTTGGTGGGAAGAATAATAACAAAATCATTTGTCTTTATTCCAAGGAAGATTTGAGTTGTACTTTTTTATTTGTTTGTTTTGGCAAAGTGATCTATAGAGATTTGGGGTATGCAAGACATTGCTCTCTGTGTACCTGAAATATAATTCACCTCTACCACAGCCCTATCCTGTATGTTTGTGGTTAAATCTAAAATTAATTCCACAAAATGGGATGCTGAGCCTTCTCGTTTTTATAAGAGCATAAGTTAATATCCAAATGGAAAAAGCTGTTAAGTTGCTTTGGGATATATGATAAGGAGATTTCCTAGGGTGAAGGGAACAATGCAAAGAAGAATTCATTGTATCAGAAATACTCCTCTGAAAGTAGCAGAGGATTTAGGTTTTGCTGTCATGTGTTAATTGTCTTCTTGAAGTCTGCTGAGATACCGCGTTAACTTCCTTGAAATAAAAACGAGGTTTAAATTGTTTGCTTTAAACTCAGCTTCTGAAATCTCTTTAATGAGTGTCATGTATTAGTATTCTACTTAGCCTTAAGTTCTCATCGTTGATTTTTAGAATATTTATTTATATTTATGAACTTTGGAGCTTTTTTTTTAAAAAAACGTGAGTTTAAATCTACCCCCTGAAGATTTATCCCTGAACATTTGCATTTTGCAGAACAGTGGGCATTAAATTTTGGACTTTTCTGAACATACTGGTTGCCTTGTATTGAGTCAGTGCTCCTGAAACACCCTGGGTGCTCTGTTTGCCCCCCTCTCCCTTGGAGGCACTGTCAGTGGGATCTCCTTGGAGTGTTTTGGTTTGCTCTTGTGGAGTTTTGTTTGTTTTTATTTCCCATAGGCAAGAATATATTTCAAACTAAGAAAATGTTGTCAATTTTTTTTAATTAAATAAGCAGACAAAAGATCTATTACTGCATTATAGCCTGTACCCCAAAGATTAAATTCCAGGACAGACAAAAACTTTCTAGGCTAAAAAAAACCCTGAAGGCTGCAGGCTTTGTACAGTTCTATTTTTATTTTAACCAGTTCTTGAATGGTGTATGTAGCAAATTTGCTTGTTTATTAAGGCTGCCCAAGAAAAGACAGGTCAGAACTAGGGCAATAAAAGCTTGTATTTTATTTGTTTAAATCTTAAGCCCTGTGACTTTCGTTTTCAAACTAACAATGATAAGCCAAGATAGGAGTCAAGGTCAAAGCAGTAATTTGTGTTTCTCTTGCTTCTTGGCTTCTGCTCTCTTAAGGAAGTCTCAAACTGTGTGTGTAGTGGGGAGATGTGTTTCAGAACCACCAGGGCTGAATAAGAAATAAACCTCGTGCCCCTCAGAAGGGGCTGTGGAAGGAGTCCCAGCATCAGCTGCTGCACACCTCTGAGCCTTCCTGACACCTCTGAGCCTTCCTGACACCTCTGAGCCTTCCTGACACCTCTGAGCCTTCCTGACTGCCCAAGACTGCTGGGGCAGACTCTGCCTGGTTCTAGCATGACACAGATGTGACTCATGGATTTCCAGTTCTGTGCATCTGTTTATTTTATTTACTGCAAACAAAGCCTGTTCTGTGTGCAGAGTGGAAGTTGCAAATCCCAGCTGGCAGAAGGAAGCTGGAAGGGCTGGAGCACAGAGGAGGGAAGGGCATGCCAGGAAGGCTGCAGTCTTGAGCTGGGATTTGGAGATGTGGAGCACACAGATTGTGTCTGTTTGTTCTGCTGTGTGGGGACTGACTGGCCAGGCAGAGGCAAACAGCAGGTGGTATTCTGATCTGCTCTATCCACTGTTGCTGTGATGGGATTGATGGAAACTTGAGCTTGCCTTTCTATTTCACTGAGATTTTTTAAAAATTATTTTTATGTTTTATTTTTTAAGGCAAAAGAGGAGGATGTCTTGAGTGGTGCTGAAAACAGCACTTTTTCATTCACAGTTGATTTATGTAAGTTATATTTGGAGACCCATACTTCAAAAGAATGGTTTTCAAAATAATGGGAACTTGTGTACTAAGTAGATATAGTGCTCATACTACCCTTGCCAGTTTTAATCAAGATGTTTGGGGCACAAAATTTTATATTCTTTTAGGTGAGAAAAGCCCTCAGCAAGTGTCCTGAATTGGAGCAAATCATGACAACACCAGGAGCTTGCACTACTTGTGTAATAATTACAACTTGTGTAATATTAACTTACTGATTTTTTTTTTCTTCTTCTAGGTCACACCAGTCTGACAGCATAGCAGAAAATATTCTCTGAAATACATATTAGAATAGTTAATTCTATATTTTTATTCTCTGTAATACCAAAATATCTCTAGGTTTTAGTTGCTTGGCATCCAAGTATTTGGAAAAAATTTTTAACCTCTTTTTTGTTTTTTTTCAAGTCGTTCTTTCAGTCTGACATTATGTGCCTACTAAGAGCTAAGGAAACTTCTTTTTTCAGTTTGGCAACCACAGTCCTACTCCCTTTTTGATTGCAGAGGAGAAGGATTAGGTGGGTGTGGCAACGAGTCACATTCTGGGGATTGCATCAAAATGTGCTCGGCACTTCTGGAAAGTCCTGCTGCCACAAGACAGACCTTGTCAAGACCCTGGAGTGTTTTGACCCATGTTTTATGCAGTTATATTACAGTCTTTTCTGTGAGCCTTTGGTGCTGCTCCAGTTCAGGATGCTTGCTGAGGGTTTCTATGATCTAAAATGAAAGAAAACTTTGTGCCCTGATGCCTTGATTAAAACTGGCAAGGATAGTGTGAGCACCACATCTCTGAAGCCTTCTGTGTGTGGAGCAGCAGCCAAGCCGTTCTCCCCCCTTGTTTGCATTGTTTAAACCCATGTGTTTTCTTTGGCTCTTGGCTCAGTACAGTTAACAAATAGATGTTTTGCCCCTGAAGGAGAGGTTTGTTTTTCTTATTGCCTGGTTAAGCCATTCTGAGGGTTAGTCTTGAATATAATTTATTATCTCAAACAAGTCTATTTGTACAACAGCACTTTAAAACACTTCTGTCTTTTACTTTCCAGTTCAGCCATTAAAACTACTTTGGTTTGCTGTTGCAAAAGATGGAGAATTCCAAAAATTGTCTGACTCAATTTCGTTTTCATGCATGGAAAGGGAAATGCCAAGGAAAATTAAATGGTTTGGTAATCCTCTAAAACCTAAGGGATTATATTTTCCTCCTGTTTTCTCCTTTGTAGAAACCTGATGTTAAAAAAATCAGCATCCTATAACTTCAGCAAGAAGAACTATGTGTTAATTTAGCATTCAGCAGAGTAATTGCTTATAAGGAACAATTTATTCTGGTTTATGGCTTCTGTAGGTTATAAATATTTAGATTTGCAATTAGTTAGGCATATCCAAATGCAATGTACATTAAAGCAAGAGTACAGTGAGCTTACAGAGGATGTTTGTGAAGCTTTTCCTTCACACTTACTTACAGCAAAATCTTGCTTCTGTTTTTTGCCAACTGTGTACAGTTTTTGAGATTTAGGTAATTATATCCCTTCTTAAATTATGACTATGGCAGAACTAACTTTCCATGGTTTTGTGGGTGAAATTGGAAAGCAACTGAAATGTTTTTAAGTCACTTAGTGGATTGTATAATATTTCTGTTGTAACTTGGTTCAGTAGCCAAGTTTTTAAATCCTAAGTTCACATCCTCACCGAGTGTGTAGTCACATTATTATGCCTCTCAGACACCTTGTTTGAAATTTGCTTTGGATGTTGCTGCAGCCAAACTGATAACCCTGAAGTTTTTTGCTGCTGTTCTTGTTTTGTGTAAAAACTTTCAGAAGAGAATGTATGGGTGTGCTATGTTTTGAATGTATTGCTGGCTTAAGTAATCACCAAGGACATGTCTTTTGCCTGTTTTGATGGAGTTATATTTGGTCAAGGAGCATAGTGCACTTTGTTCGTTTTCTTGCAGTGTTAAATGAGCTGACAAAATTTTTATTTTGAGCTGTGAAATTTCCTTTGTGACTATGCATTTCTCTTTGGTGGGTATGTACTTGTGTGCTTGCGCTAGGTATGAATTTACAATTATAAATGCCTGAGAAATTCACATGTAATAAACACTTCCTTCAGTATTCTTTGTGACTATATTTTAGCTGTACTGTGAGGTGAGAGAGCAATGGTGTGTGCTGTTTTCCTGCACACTGCTATCAGATTGATGCATTGAACCTGATCTCTCTGCTCTCTCTGTTTAGCTAGTGTGACAGAGGGTGGCACCAGTGTTGCTATTTACTTTCATCTACCAGGTCATCCTTAGGAGAAGTCACTGGTTTTCCCTCTGTGGCCATCTCAGGGAAGGAGGTAGCAGAGGCAGGATGTCTGTTCGTGCAGCTGCTGGGTTATAGGTGATTTCACCAAGGTAGGGGAGGAAGTTGGTGCCAGAACCACAACCTGAACATAGGGATTTCTGATTTTACCCTGTGCTTGGGACATTCCTCCAGCTCCAAAGGACCTGCAATCGCCCTATGTGTTTTCTTTAAGTAGGTAATTAAACAAAATTCCTGTTTGTTTTCAAACATAACAAAATTGCTTTTGAAAACTGTACACAAATACCTGACCAAAGCCCTGTTGAGCATTTTACTCAAAAGATGTCCAGTTCTGGGCCCCTCGCTTCAAAAGGACATTGAGGTGCTGGAGTGTGTCCAGAGAAAGGTAATGGAGTTGGTGAAGGGTCTGGAGAATAGGTCCTGGGAACAGCAGCTGAGGGAGCTGGGGATGTTTAGCCTGATATAAAGGAGGCTTAGGGGAAACCTTGTCATTCACAACTCCCTGAAAGGAGTTTGTACTAAGACAAGAGTCAACCTCTTCTCCCAGGCAACCAGCAACAGATCAAGAGGAAGTGCACTCAAGATGCAGCAGGGCAGGTTCAGATTGGACATCAGGAAGAATTTCCTCACTGAAATATTTCTCAGACACTGGAGCAGGCTGCCCAGGGAGGTGATGGAGTCACCATTCATGGAAGCATTCAAGAAATGACTGCATGTAGCACTTAAAGCTTTGGTTTAGTCACAATGGTTTTTGGTCAAAGGCTGGTCTTGATGATCTTGGAGGTCTTTTCCATTCTTAATGACTCTTATTGTTACTGTGTGTGTTGTGTGCAGAGTGCTCTACTGTCAGATTGCACATTGAAGATGGAACAGATCCATCACTAGCAAGATGCTGTTCTCTGGGTTTTTCTGTTGCAATGCAAGCATAAATAGGGCTGACACTTTTGACTGATGTTAGGTTTGCACAAATGCTCTGACTGAAAGGAGCCTGTGTTTGTTTTGCCTGCTGCAGAAATACGGATACACACACCTTTCTGCCGGTGACCTTCTCCGGGACGAGCGGAAAAGGCCGGGCTCCCAGTATGGAGAGCTCATTGAGAACTACATTAAGGAGGGGGAGATCGTGCCAGTTGAAATAACAATCAGCTTGCTGAAGAGGGTAAGGAAAGGGCTATTTCTTTGCAGGGTCACTCCTGCAGACTAAGCAACAAAGCAGTGGCTATGTTCTGACAGAGCTGCCTTTCCTCCAGTGTGAGGGGTATGAATGGGCAGACACGCAGCTGCTTCTCTCAGCAGTCACTTTTGTTTCTTTCTGACTGCTGGAGAGCTGATGGCCTCTCATACCTGGGAATCTGGAAATGGGTTCTTTTTATTTTCCTTTATTTTTTAGTAGCTTTAGGAATATCAGTGAAACTGTATTTCTTATTTCCCTGTGCTAGCTTTTGGACCTCTCAGTCCATTCAGTCATATTTGATTGGAGGTTAGAGGCCTTAAAGGTACAAGATTTATAAGCTGTATCAAAATAGTCAGGTGAAGGAGAAGAGCACCTACTGATGTTCTTGTGAAAGGAAAAGCTTCAGCCTCTATTGGATGTCCATGAAAACAATGAGAGTCTATTTTAAATTTAAAAAAGGCTGCTGTTCATGGCACTGAATTTATCTGGAGCTTTTCTCTTTGAATTGACTCTAGATCCAGGATGTTCTGATGTCTTATTGTGTAAAGACACTTCCCAGTATCTTGTAGAAAATAAGCTTTAAAGCTGGGATTTATTACAAGATTTGTTTGTTATGAGATTTTTGAGCTTTGTGATATAATTAATTCAGTTTGAACAATAGCTGTGTTGGTGCATCAGTGAATTAACCAGTATGCATTGAAAGTGAAACAAAGCACATTTTGCAAATCTGCAATAATCCTAAAATAAATGCTTTTCAACTTACCATGTCAATATCTTGGGAGTAAATTAATAAGTAGATAAATCAGTGTATGTGCAGGAGATTGTGAATTGAATTATCTTTTATCAGGCTATGGATCAAACAATGGCTGCCAATTCCCAGAAGAACAAGTTTTTGATTGATGGATTTCCCAGGAATGAAGATAATCTTCAAGGCTGGAATAAGACTATGGATGGAAAAGCGGATGTTTCCTTTGTTCTCTTTTTTGATTGTGACAATGAGGTAATGAAGTGTGTCATTCTGTAACTTCCTTTCTTGCAATATTGTGTGAATCATTCAAGAAGAACAATTAAACTCTGACAGGGAGAATGGACTAATGTAAGAGTAGAAGGAAGGCTTGGCCTGAGTGTTTGAAAGATTTTTTGGCAACTTGTTTTCACAGATGAAAAGCTGCCTGTTTATTGAAATAGACAGCTAATGACACTTGGTATAATCATAAGTGAATAAATTATATTGAGGAGTACTCCAGGCAATTGCATTCTTAAAGATAATTTATCAAAATTTAAAATGCCTTTTACAAAATTATTTGGTTACTTTTCAGAAAATATTACTCTTAGTAATTTGTTGTTTACTCTTAGTATGAGTAAAATGTTTACTCTTAGTAATTCGTTTAGTCCAAAATGAACTTGGTACAATGTCTGCCTTAATTCTAAAGTGCAGCAGCAATTTTTTTTCAGTTATGAACTATGCTATAGGATAGTCAGTAATCAACATTTTATTTAGCAAGTCATTAAATTACAAGGGCATTTAGACAGTGATGCATTACATTAATTTACCAAGTGCCATGATGTGCTGTCTTTTTAATTTGTCAGTGCCCTTGAGCATATGAGTATTCCAGCACCTTAAGCTGGCCTTTTTCCTTTTACCCCTTTCCCCAAGTTCCTGAGATTTTGTTAGTTTTATTTTACTTTTTGCAATAATTTTGTAATCGTAAAGAGCACATCAGGGATAATTTTTTTCTGTTAAAACCTTAAGTAAGACTAAATAAATTTTTTCACTTGGTGGAGTGTTAATTTTTG
This sequence comes from Anthoscopus minutus, assembly GCA_013399455.1. Classification (NCBI taxonomy): domain Eukaryota; kingdom Metazoa; phylum Chordata; class Aves; order Passeriformes; family Paridae; genus Anthoscopus; species Anthoscopus minutus. The sequence goes on from VWYI01020241.1 coordinate 422,589, forward strand.
TGATTCTGATTTTTTTTTACTAGATCTAAAAATGCACAATGCCTAAATGATCTTTACCATAATTGTACTGTGTAGGAAAAAATAATTTTTAACCATTGTCCTCTTGCATGAGTAGGATAAATGTATTCATGGAGTGTACATGTGTCAGCTTTTCTTATTTAACTAAAGGTTTAAAAAACTTAGTTCATTGGGGCACTTCTAGCTATGGTTAGTTCTTAATTTTTTTACTTAGATATTGAAGTCTTAATTATAGCAATGTCAGGTAAGACCATTTTAATTGGCAGTAGCTTAGTATTGTCAGTTTGCCTTACAAAATTCTTGAGAGAATGTACAGTGACTTTCCTTTAGTGCAGACATATATTAGACATATATTAATAGTCCCACTTGACATGCTGCTTTTCAGAAAGCATGAACACATCCTTGAAAATCAGGTAATTTTCTTTTTTAATGTTTCAGGTCAGGGATCCAGTCAAATCCCAGAGCTTGATGCTGCTTTTACTTCCTCTGACCCCAATCCTATTTTCATAAACTGGATTGTAAACCATCACCCTCCTTCTCTAGAAGAAACTAACTCCCCGTGTGAGTTCTGATTACATCCACCAGATCTGGACTGTATTTTATGTGCCAGGCCAATTTAGATTTACAGGATTTTTAGTTGTTCCTGCTTTCAGGATGGCAGCTTGTGTTCCTGGCTGTAGTCATCCCTTTGATGTTTTTTTGTAGATCTGTGTCGGCCGCTGTCTTGAAAGAGGCAAGAGCAGTGGTAGGAGTGATGATAACCGGGAGAGCCTGGAGAAGAGGTACTGTCTTCAAAGCTTTTCAGTTCCCTTCTCTTTATATTTTACTATGTAATGTGGTTTTTTCCTCCCTGTGCTTTCTCCTAGAATTCATACATATCTGCAGTCTACTAAGCCTATTATAGATTTGTATGAGAGAATGGGAAAAGTCAGAAAAGTGGATGCCTCTAAATCTGTTGATGAAGTAAGTATATATGCATAAAAACCATGGGGTTGACAGGGTGGCAAGGTGCATATTTTTGGCATTCTTCTGAGAGTGTGTGTGTGATTAGCCTGCTAATTAAGCACTGATGTTACTACTCAGGGCTGTTGTGAAACTCTTGATTTGACTCTTGAAGGACTGAGTAAAATGTGAATGACTTGAGGAAATTAATTTGTTCTGCTTGAGTGTGAGCTGGACTAAACGCATTTCCAGCGTTTCTATGTTTAACAGGGTCTTGCCTTTTTCATTTTCATGAGCATTTGTTCTTCTGAAGTAGTGTTGCTCTTGTGTCTGCCTCCCAAAATGGATACCAATTTCACTGTTAAAGACTTACTGTGAATGTTATAAAAAACCCCTAGATATTCTTAAAAGTACTGTCCAATACTGTTTATGTTTGTTTAACTTGGAGTAACTGATAAACACTTCATAAAATTCTTCTTTATCTTTTTAGGTTTTTGAAAAAGTTGTACAAATTTTCGACAAAGAAGGCTAATTCCCAGTTCGAAACTTCATTTAAATTTGTGCTTGAATCTTGCTTGAATAGCTGCTACTGCAGTCCACTCTTTGTAATTATTTCAAAAGATTTTTTATTTGTTTTTTTCACATATCTAATGATGATTGGTAAAACAGTTGATTAGAAATGGATCTGTTTTATAAATAGGAAATCATTTCTTGTGGCTATAGTATACAAGTTTCAGGGTTCTCCATTAGTGCAAGTTCAGTTACTTGGCAGAATCACAGTTAATGCATCTTTCTGAAGAAACTGTTGATTCTGTCACAGTTCTGTGCCTGTCATGGGCAGTTCTTCGTTATTGCTGTACACCTACTTTCTTTCTAAGGATCGACTGAACAGCAGCATTAAGCAATGAAGGACCCATATACCTTGTGGTTTTTTGGATGCTTGGACCAAATTGAGCAGGTTGGATTTTTTTTTTCAAAGTGTAATTTGCCCAAAATTCTCTTATATCCCTTATATTCCCCACTGAATTCTCCAAGTCAAGCTGCAGTTAGTGTAAGAATCTGTTTTAGCAGTTCTCAAAAAAACTATTTAATATGCTTTTCAGGAACAGACATACAAAGTACTTTATGGAAAGTGGTGCTTCCTTATGACTCTGGATCTAAACTGTCTTGCAAGTTCTTGGATGACATGGCCCTGGATTTTTCATTGTTTTCATTTGCAAAGGATTAAGAAAGTCAGTTTAGTATTTCAATACTCATTTATCTTAACTACAGCATGGTGTTCACAAGATGGCAAAGCTCTTAAATAGTGTACAGTAAGAAAAATCTTCTGACAGTTCTGTCTTTTGTATCAAGTGGAAGGGTTTTTCTTTATTGTTATTGAAATACTGTGTTATCAAATGCTTTAAGGTTTGTTACCTGGGGAAATATTTTTATGGTTAAAATAGTGAATATGTTTCCCTAAAAATGTGTCATTTTAATAGCTGTTTGTTTGACAAGTTTGTAAGTTATTGCACTTTTGTTACGATGTGGTCTACTGAGGGGAAGATAGTTGTAAAAAAAAATGTTTCATTCCCTGAAACTGAGTCCTGCTTCCCCATGTTCTCTTGAAAAAGCCAAGTACAGTCAGCAGGAGGAGCTGGACTCTGTGAGCAGGGAACTGCTTGAAACAACCTGGTTGAAATGTTGGCACAGACATGGTGCAATTTTGTCTTTGTTTAAGTTCTTCTGTCCCCTGTATAGTATGCATAGGTCTGGGAGGGGGGCCCAACCATGCATTCCTTTCATGCCCTAAGCTTCCACTGACAGCCTGAGGATGAGAGTTTTAACTGATTTTAGTGCTAGAGTTGTAGGTTGTTCCTACATTAACTGATGCTCTCATTGGTTTGTGACATGCTAATTACACCGAATTGCAATTTGGAAATCTTGATGCTCAGTTTGTCTTTAGTCATGACTTTCTCTGTTTAGGAAAAGGTTTAAATTAAGCTTAGCTTTAATTAGAATCAGATGTGTTGGTCCTCATCCTGCAGTCAGATTTGTATTTTCAGGAATTCTCATCTTGCTGAGGTTATTGAGGCTCTTGGACTGGGGAAGAGATGAATGCAGAAACAAGGGTAAACTGCAGTAGCTTTTCCAGTCTGGTAGGAGTTCAGGCAATGGACTGGCCACAAATAGCTGTTAACTACTGCAGAATATGTGGACCATGACTGCTTTTGTGAGTGTGAAAGGCCAATGCTCTCACTTTATGAATTTCTCCTTAAAATAAAACCTGGAATTTAACTCTTACTATATAAGTGTGCTGACTTGGATAGGATCCAGCAAAACTGCATGTTGTAATATGAAGGTTAGAATCAGGGTTTTTAAAAAAATACTTCAAACTTGATTCTTTAATCCAGCTAGAGAGATTTAATTAACTCTTGCTTCTAAGTTAGTGTTTTTTACAAGCTCTCTTCAGAATTTTCTCTCATCATATACTTTTCTATGTATTTAAATGCTGAAACAAAAAAAAAAAACCTCTGAAGCAAGTTCTAGAAAAACACCCGATAATGTTCTGGCAGTATTGAATTTGGAGTGGATTGTAATGTGTCTGTGCAAGGACTAGAATTTTTGTTATTTTATTTATTGAAGATGCCATTAAATGTGTTACCACTTCTTTCAAGATGGACTTAAGATTGAAATAAAAATTAAAGGCAATATGCCAATGTGTTGTGTCCATTTAGCAGCAAAACTGTATAAAGAATTTGAGGAGATCCAATAAACTTTGTTCTGTGGCATAATGAGTGCTTGCCTTACAATTGTCTGTCACAAGGGATATTTTTCATATATACCCATCTATATAGAGTGAGTATTTATTGGAGTTAAATACTTAACATGGCCACATCCACAGGTATGTGTGTAAAAGTTCAGTTTTCACCATCAAAACTGAAATCCTGAAAGTCCTTTTAGGCACTGGAGAAGATCAGGCCATTGCTTGTGGAACTGGTACCTTTTCTTGATTACACAGGTTTATCAAATGACTGTATTCATATGGTTGTGCAGTGAGAATTCATTTGTCACAGGTGTGAAAGGCAACTTGGAGTGGTCTAGGAAACACAAACCTATTGTGCACCTGCTGTTGGAGACATTTTTGGTCTGGATTTCTCATGATTCCTTGCTCAATCAGCAGCTGATCTCCTGACTGCCATTCTGCTGGCTCTGCAGCACATGCCTGCATGCTGTACTCCAGGCTGTTCTTAGAGGAGATTGGCACAGCATAATATTCTCTATGAAAGAAACTGAGAGGTTGCCAGGCTCATTTTAAAATAACCTGTTTTATGTAAAGATCTGTTACAAAAGAGATTGTTTTGTCATGTGCAGCTTGTCATTGAACAACTTGTTGAACTTAAAATCGTAGAATCATTTGGGTTGGAAAAGACCTCTGAAATAGATCATTGAGTCCATTCTTTTCAGCTTGAAACTTTACACTGGAAAGATTTGCAGACCTGGTCTGAAAGGGGTGGGGAAAAGTAGGGGATTTTTCAGTAGTGGTAGGTACCTTTTAGCTGGTAAATCTGCAGAGACTAAACTTGCTGAAACCTCACCCTGAATTTGCAGCATCTCCTCAGGGTAGGACTGAAAGAGGCAAAGCTGCCCATTGGATTTGCACCTTTTGGACAGAGATTTTGAGTTAATTCTCCCACTTTGGCAGTAGGAGCAAGCAGAGAAGACCATAAGCATGCACTTGAGGATTGCCTTGGTGTAAGATATCTCCCACTAGGAAAAAATTGTCCTTAATAAGAAGAACTGGCTCATGAGGGAGTCCCAAGGTCTTGTGGAAAATTCTGTGTCTTACAACAGTGGGGACATCTGTGTGCTGCTGCCCAGGCTGAACTGGGGAGAAGGGGAGAGTTAAATGGAAAAAATGCTCAGTTCAGGCCGGAGCTGCCAGCTGTTGTTACCGGTTGGCAGATTCTGGCTGCCAGCATTTAGGAAAGTTCCAGCTTAGGGGATTACTTTCCTCCTCTGGTGTGAGGCTCAGTACCAGTTCAGTCCCTGTTGTGGCACAGATGTCTCTGAAGGCTACAATCTGTGACTTCTCTGCTGGCCTTCTGCTCCGGGGGACAACAGTTGGCTCCTTGGCACAAGCAGGTCATTTCTTCAGCACCAGGACTTGGGGACAATCCAGACATTCCAGGGTTAATGGCTGATAATGAAAACTGCGAGGCAACGTGAAGAGGATTTGCCTGTCCAGGTAACAAGGGAGACAAAACATTAGATAATATAAAAATACTGATACGTGGTTTCATACAGCAGCAGTGTGCACACTCCTGTGATCTGCAGACCTTTATAAGCCTTCCAGTGGAGATAGGGGAGCATGGAAGAATTTAATCTTGGATCTCTCTACTATTTTTTGTAGATTGCTTAGTTTAAGATAGTGGGTTTCAGCCTGTGTATTTGTAGGGTATTTCTGTGGGTAACAATGGGTGTCTTTGTTTGAGTCTTCTAATCTGCTCAGCTGAGGTATGCTCTATCCTCTTTGCTTTCTGCCTTCTAATGCCTTTTCCTTACCTTTCTGAATAGAAGATGTTCTTTGGGGTAGGGAAGGGGGTGCTCTTGCCAATCTCTATGTGCCTTGCTAAATAAAGAAAATCTTTAAACCTTCATCTGGAGCAATCTGAACCTGTTTCTGACATGTACTTGGTACATAAGCTGTTAAAAAACCGACATAAAGCACATCGCTTTTTTCTTTTTTTTTTCCCCTAGCTACAGAAAATCTGTGTAGTACCTCTGCTCTTTTCTCCTTTGTGAATCAGATAAACTGTGTTTGCCTTGCTTCAGCACAGTGCTTACCAGCAGTTGCATGAGAAAACCTCCTCAGTCACTAGAGGTTAAACCAGCAGTGACCAGTTGTGCATCAATGGAGGCAAGTGAGATGGTTGAAAAGGGGAAGGAAGATGCTTAGAGAAGCTCAGTCGGTTCTGCTTCACTCATAAGACTTCAGCTTTAGATAAATACCTGTTCTACAGGACAGCAATGCTTGTGGAGTCCAGCTATTTCATGATTGCGCTGTATAGAAATTAATGCAAAAGCATTCCCTGCCTACAAGTTCCTCATTTCCCCTATACTGAGTCTGCCACCTTTAATGCCAGGGGTTGTGGAGATGGGAATTTTTCTTCAAGATAACACTAGAAACTAAACTGGGCAGGATGAAGGCAGTATGAGCCTTACATGTGAAGTGTGAGACACACACTGTATTTTACTGTGGGCAGCAATGCCAGGCAGTTTCTTCATCCTGGCTTATAACTGCGTTTAGACAGCAAAGCAGAAATTTTCTGTTCCCCCTCAAATGTTTGGCAGAAAGCTTGCTTTTGTCTAAAATGCTTCTTAAGCACTGTGTGAACCCTTCAGTCCTAAACCAAATACCACTTTGAGCTGTGCTGTTTCTATCCAATTTAGAAATAGGAGGGTTTGGTTTAGTTTCTTGTAATAACTGCTGCAGTGAGACAACTCTTGGAAAATACAAGGCACTGTCCCAAAAGATACTATCTGCTTTACTCTGGAGGGCTTTTTAGCACAATGCTGTTTCTGTGTGGTAAGAAATGGTACAGATTGCTGTGTGACTACCAAAGTGTGATGGGCTGGGTATAGTATGTGAAAATGGTGTCTTGGACAACTTCTGTTCTCAGCATGCACTTTTATTTAGTGCCAAGAGGTATACAAAGAGATTTGGGGGTAGAATTAGATCAAGTTTTAGGATCAACACTTCATCTATGGTGGAGGTCTTCAGGACTACCGGAATTTATCAGGGTGCATGGAGGGTGTAGTATCTGGCGGTCCTCTCCTGACTGAGTAGAGGGCAACTCTAGGTTTCTGTTCAGGGCATTACTATTGTCTTCTTAAACCAGACCACCTGAAGTTCCCAGCTATGCTCACTAAGTATGCTGAGGTCTGTAGTGTGTTGTAACTCAAATATCTCTGTTCTGTCTGAATACCCCTTCCAGCTTCATTTGGATGTGATGGAAATCATCAGGGAAAGGGAGGACTGGCACAGTTAAAGCTGCTGCTCCCCCTCATGTTCCACACACAAATTTTTATGAGAGTGAGATACTTTCTGGGAGCTGTGGTGGCTTCCTTGCTCCCGTTTTCCCTTCCAGGCCATGCATGGTGGATGCACAAGAGTTTCCAACATATAGCAATATCTCCATACCCAAAGAGGGGAGGTGGTAGCTGGGCCATGGAAGAAGCCCTTTGGGCAGAGAAGACAACAACAGCATGAAACATCCTGGGTGCATTTTTCAAATGAAAGTATAATCACTTTTTTGAACCACTCCACCAGGAACCACTTTTTTGCTGGGTAATCAAAATGTCTGTGGAAAAGAAACAGGGATGATTTCACTATGTTCTTTCTAATTTAAAATTTTCTGTGGAAAGAAAGTGCATTTGACCACTTCCTTGTGACAGCAAGCGCAGAGGTTTAAGTGCTGTTCCTGAAGCAAGCATTGCTTTTGGCTTACTCTGTGTGACTCCTTGTGAAGCTTCCCTGGGCTCTTGGATGCTGCTCTTGCCAGCCAGAGCAGATTGCTTCCAGCAATAAACATCCCACAAAATTATGTATGTACTTTAAGAAAAGTACCAAGATTTTCTGCTAATTGCAAAAATACATAATGGATGCTTTCAGCATCTGTTATTTATTCTCTGACCAGCTTTCATCCAAAAGTAACCTTTAAACAAACATTAAGATTGAGAAGTATAACTGTTTCAATGTGTCACACATTTCTACTCCCTTCAGTTTAATGATGTTTGAAACGAGTGCCTAGAGTTGACTTCTAGTAAGAAGCAGAAGTTGTTTATATCTCTAGCTCGAAGACGTTCGCAACGTGGAGAAGGTGGTGCTTGTTACCAGAGATGATGGATGTCTGTGCTCTTTCTTGGGAGCCAAAGCCCAGCAGAGAGGATTTTGCTCACACGACAGTTGCTTCGATGCACCACAAGGAGGGGTGCAAGGCTCGCGGAGTGCAGGATGCAGCTTGGAAGTGGCATTCATGGGATGCACAGTACCGCCCGTGTATTGAAAGACCTGATTTTTAGTTTAAAAGCCTGACTATTTTTAACCGTGTAACTTAAAAAAAATACCCTTATAAAGAAATAGATTTTTAATTAGCTTTTTGTTGCACTGAGAGGTGGATCTGCTATGTTTATAACTTGACAACAGTTGTCATACTTTTTTTTTTTTTTTAAATAATTTTATTTAACTGTGTCTAGGGAGGACAACTCACCAGATAGGGACAACTTAATTATTTTGGCTGTTCTGTGCAACTACTTTCATGACAGCATGGACCAAAAGGTAACTTTCTGAGATAATCTTGAGTGAGAGTTTGCCACTAGTGAAGGAGTTTGATACCTGGTACCATGGCAGAGAAGTATTCCTGGTGTCTCTCCAACCCAGAGTGCCTCAGATGTGAGGTCTACACTGGGATGGCAGAAGGAACACTAAAAGTGAAGCTACTAGGAAGAGCTGAGTGGTGATCATCTGATTCCCTTTCACAGGTGTGTTGCATCTGATTCCCTTCCACAGGAAAATTTTAGAGAGAAAAGACAGTAGCAACACAGTCAAAAACATAATTACTTTGTCTGTTGATAGATGCTTTTTGTCAAAATCATCTTGTTGTCCTTCTATCCTTATATTACTTTCAAATGACTCTGATGGAAAAGCATGGATTAATTTACTCTTCAGGCATGGCTGTGCAGATGCTAGCTGAGTATCCTTCAGCAATAACAAGCTCATGCTTTCCCAAAAGGATCTCAGGGTAGTGGAATAGGAAGAGCCAGAATGAAGTTGAATAGCATAGCAGAAATGAGAAGTGTGGAGGTGCCAGCAGGGTTGGGCTTTGTTTTGACAACATTTTCTGCTGAGGCATGGCCAGTAATTCTGACTGTGGGGCATGAGCAGGATTGGTACCAACAGCCACCCCCTGGGTAGGCTCAGCATCTCTGCTATTCCAGTGACATCTGGGTCTTGTGACACTTCCCAGACAGCAGAGCAGCACTGCTGGGGGCTCAGCACTAAGAATTTGTAGCACCTTTGCAGCAGATCTATTCCTCTTTTCCTCTGTTTATCTATTCCTCTCTGCTTAGATGTGTTCCCATTTTCTAAGCAGCCTGTATGACAGACAGGGAGATCAATGTGCAAAGAGACTCTGAAATGTGGCAGAAATACATTGTACATGTCTGGCAAAGGGAGAAATAGCCTTTGGTCAAATTTGACCAAACAGGCTCCTAGCTCACCACAGTTAACACGACAAGGTCCCTTAAGAAGGGCAGGCTTACTGCAGTTTAGGAGAATTCATTGCATCTCTTCAAGGAGCCTCCTTGATCAGTTGCCTCTGAAGTTAGTCCAGGTGTTTAAGTCAGGATGTTAATTCTGCTGTTTTTCCAAACGAATAATAGGACAGGGTTTTTTTTCTGGGAAATTCATCAAAGCAATTTTTAGAGCACCTACCGATGCTGGTAGAGAAGTGCCTCAAGAACAATTTATCATAGTTGTGGGCAGAGTCTGAGATCCAAAACTAGCTTGGATGTCTGGATGTCCTTGAAGGATGTGTTATCTGTCAGCAGTCATGTCCAGCCTGCTAAAGTCCATCTGCACTGTAGAATAAAAGAGTAGATAATTTTGCTTCCGATTATGTGTGTTTTTAAAAGTTAAAAACATCAGTTAATGAAAATGATAAGGCACAAGTGACATTAGCATTAATAATAATAATTGAAAGTCATAGCCTTAATTTCAAAAATTAGGGGAAAGTGATGCATCCATTAACTGACACTGTGATAGAGACTGCTCCGGAGAAGGGAGATTTTGGGACTCTGGGTAGGTTTCTGCTATCTGAGCAGGCACACGGTCACCACAGCAGCTAATGAAGCTTGGAGGAGGCATATGAAGACCCTTAATTAGCTGGGTTGTTCTTCCATCATGGGCAATTAATTAACTCCTGCCTTATTTACGCTGCTGTTCCCTCCCTTAACTGCAGAGTCCTTTAACTATATGAGGTCTGGGGTAAAGAGATAAAAGAGGGGAGATGAGAGCCCCCACAAGCAGCAGAGGAGATGCTGATGGGAGAGGAAATGGGTAAGGTCTTTGGCAAATACCCACATGTGAGAGTCCTTAGCACTCACGCTGATGTGCTGCTAATTGTTCTAATTGGTTGCAGCAGTGAACCCAGCCCAGATGGGTGAGGACAGGCATTTACTAACTGGGCTCCTACTGGTCCCCAGAAGTCAGTGTGGAATTGCTGACAGGACCTCACACACAGTGGAGAAAGTACTGGTCCTGCAGCCCCAGCTTTGGGATCCAGCGAAGGAGCACAGGTGAGAGCTCTCAGTTTGGTTGTTACTTCATTAATTAGCTCAGGGGCAAAGTTGCTGGATCCTTTGGGCTGTCTGGGTGGGGGAAAGCGCTGGGGTGTTTTTGACCAGTGCTAAGGACGTTTGGTTGAGGTGCTCCCTGTCACAGGGCATTGTTGGAGGCAGAGTGGTCACTAGACCCCAAAAGCTTGGGATCCCTTGGGCAGAGGTCCTTATCAAGCTCAAGTCTTTCCCATGGTCTCTTGGTTTCCTGGTCCCCACCAGTAAATGCCTCAAAGTTCCTATGTTGCTGAGGAGTTACTTAAGGGGACGGACTTTGGTGCCCCAAAATCTTTGTGACTGGAAAGCCTGCCAGGCACTCAGGGAGTATGAAACCGGGGTAGAAATCATCTGAAGCTTTGGTTTGGTTGTTTTTGTCTCTTTTTTTTGGTCTTTATCTTTTTTTCTTTGTTTCCTCTTTTTTTTTGGTTTATTCTTTCCAATAACCACAAGGAGTAGAAAAGATGGTTTAGGTTTTTTCCTCTTTTTAAGTGGACTCAGATTCCTGTATCATCTCTTGGAGCTTTATTTAAATGAAAAAAAACCCCTATCCGACTCCCTCTGACTGTAGCATTGAAAACTCTAAGGAGCACAGCTAGCTCTATTCAGTGGGAAAACTTCCCTTGCTGTCTCTGTACTTCAGGCTTTAAATTTAAATGAAGAAAATGAGTGAAGGCTAACAGGTGAAAGAAATGCTGAAGGTTAAATGAGTTATCACACACCTGTAGCAAGTCAGTGAACCTTGCTTGCTGGAGGAGCTGCCCTGGTTTATCAGACTGGTAGCAAGATCAGGTCAGCAGCATGTGTGATGGTGAGGGGTTGGTCTTTTCATGGCTCAATTTTAAGTCAGAGCCAGCTCTAAGTAATGGGCTAAGTGAGCTGCATGAGTAAACCCTGACCCCTCCTCTGCAGGTGATAGAGGTGAGACAGAATGACCGTGACCCACCAGCCCTCTTCTCTGTTTCATGTACAGCTGCAGAAAGATGTTTTTAACACCTGAGAGGCATAAGACAAATGAGAACTGTTTGTCCCCGTGCTGAGATGCTGCTCTGGACCTGCTGGCTGTTGCTGTGCCTGGCTGCTGTGCCAGACCCTCTGCCCCCCAGCAAATTCCTAGCCTTGATCCTTTGTGCTTTGGTCTTGTGATGGTGTGAACAGAGGAGGAGAGTTCCTAAAATTGTGTGTCCATTAAAATATGGCTGTGTCTAGTGAGTCAGTGGAAGGGAGGAATTCTGCTGCTGGCAGTCGGCCTGAGCCTGCCTTGTGTAGGATACATGCAGGCTGGGGATGGGGCAGCAGTGGTACTGGGCTGTGTATTGTAGATGTGAAACCCTGTCTGGGGGATGGGTTCACCAGGTGGGTATCCATGGGGACATGGGACACATCTGGGCTCTGTTCAACCCATCCTCACACACAGACACTGGTCCCCAAAACCTGCTTCTTTAGGGGTGACATTTCCAGCTTCCCACGAAGTCCATAGGAGTGAAGTCGCCACCAGCAGAGTTAAAAAGCCTTTTGGTAAATAAAGGTAAATAGAGCCCCAAGCTCTCCTATTATTTTAAAGAAGCTGCCTCCCAGATGTGACCTTGGGTGTGTTTTGATGGGAGCCTGCCGCAAGGGTTTAGTCTGAAACCAAATCCCCTCTCCCTCTGCCTTTCTCTCTGAAATGGGAGCTGTCATCGTCCTGCTCAATCTTTTAAGTCGGCCTGAATGCTGATTGTCTCTCCTTACTAAAAGGAAAGAGTCTGGGATGCTTCATGAGGCTGTGGCTCTGTTTTAAGGTGTGCTGTCACTTGCTCTGTGGTATTTGCCTGGTCTCCTCTGCCATGTGACTCCAGTGAAGGTGCATTCCAGATGAAAGGTCTGTTAAGTGAAAGTGGGCCAGATGGGAAGTCTTGCAGGCCTGTGCATAGAGCTGTTGTTGAGGCCACTGTGGTCTCCTAGGGTGGGCAGCTGTTGGTAGGGAGGGGAGGAATGGCAGGCACCTGGGGTGGCTGCAGGTCCCCCATGCTCTGTGGGTGAGAGAAACCCTGGGGTCACCCCCTCTCATGGGCAGGAGTGTGGCTCTGGGGTGGATGAGGGTGAGGCAGGCAGAAATTGGGCTCTTGCTGCTCCCTGATAGAAAACACAACCATGAAACTACTAGAGACATCCATCATAAGTAACAAATGCACCAGCAGCTGCCAGGAAGCTTTTGGGGATAGACCAGCATTGGGATGCTCTCTGCTGAGAGCATTGGGCTGATTCAATGGGGAGATGATGTATCCCAGGTGAAACATAATCCCTCTGACAAGGCTGAAATAAGCTCTCACAGCAGGTACCTTTCCCTGCTGAGTGTGGTCTTTTCCCTTTTTGGCCCCAGACCACAGCCTCCTTGACAGGGCCATCTTTAACTGTGTCAATCAAAGTGCAGTGGAGAAGAGAGGGCAAACAGGAAAAGCACAGTGGAAGGGCAAGTTTGAGTGACCTGATGATGGGGTGGGGACACAAATCATTGAAGTGTGGGGGAAATTAATGGCTCCAGCAATGAAATTCTCAGTCTTTCAGGGAGCACAAGGAGGAAAAAACTGTCTGGCTCCAGGACAATAGCTGGTGACTTGTGTAGAGGAAGAGCTCTGGCACTGACCAATGCATGAAGCTGATGAGAAGTGATCTGGGCAGGTCATTCAGAAAATCTGGTTTGCTGGCCTGGGAAGGACATAATCACCTTGGTCTGATGTTATCTGGGAGGCTGTGTTGAGGAGGAGGCAGTGAAATGGGCAAGCAAGCGGGAGCCTCTGTCTCCAAGTCAAGCCTTGAGGTCCCAGGGAGGGGTGGTGCTGGTGGGAGAGGGGATTTGGGTCATCTGTGCTGGGGAGGGATGTGAGGCATTGGAGGAGCTCACTGGGATGAGTCTGCTTTAAGCTGGCTCAACTTTATCAATGTCCTTTCTGATGCTGGGCTCAATAGTTTTCAGTTCTATTTCTAGGCATGCTTTAATGGGATCCTGTGGTTGGTAACTTAAGTCTTCCTCTCCCAAATTGAAGTTCCATCAAAATCTGTAATTTTTAAGAAAATTTTAAATTTTTATCTGCATGGATGCCTTTGGAATGAGAGGTTAACATGCTGCAGATCCTGGCTGGGAAAGCGTAAGGCTCTGGATGTCACTGTGTCCCATCACAGGCTCCAAATCCTACAGGATCCCAAAATCTGGACCTCAGTAGGAACTAGGCATCTAGCTCCTGAAAAGCAAAGTGATTTTCCCAAAGGTTCTGGGGCACGAAAGGTAAAAGGCTCCAAATGTCCCAGCCAATGTTAAAACATCAAAGCATCTTGTCTCCTCCTTAGCCTGCATTAACAGGCAACAGACTTGTGGTTCCTAATAGCACAAATTGGTGTCTAAGTTAAGTGCAAAAATATCTTGGTTTATTATTCTTTTCAAGGATATTCTTATTTTCAGATGGCAATGTCATGCATAGGAGGGGCCTGCTGAATAAAGAACTGCTGCCCTTCTTTGTGAAGAGATTGTTTTGTTGTGCTTGCAAAAATGACTTCTGCTGCCATATGTTGCCCTTTAAAAGCTAAAGAATAATAAATTAGCAAGAACAAGGTGCTCAGATACTGTGCCTATTTGAAAGGAAAAATCAGGTTTGGTATTGTGTGCATCGTTCAATTTATTTAACGTTAATTTGATATTTTTCTTTTTTCATTTTGGTGTAGCCTGATTAGTTCCACATGTTTTCCCCTAAGGATTGGACAGTAAAACTGCTTGTCTGAGTCATCAACAAGATAAATAATTGGCAAATTCAAGGTCTCATCTCCTAAATCATTCCACAGTTGCCTGTGGCCCTCACAGAGCTCAGTTGCTTGTGCGCTCGAGCAGCGGCTCAGTCCCCAGTCTGGGATTTCACTGGTCCTGGGAGACCAACAAACCTCTGATTATGGAGCCTCACATCGGCTTGTCTTGGCACATCTGCTGGAAGAACGTGGGGAGCCGCTGGGACCCTGTGGTCAGGGCTGGTATTTACAGCCAGGGTGGAGGAGCCTCCCCAAAATGGGCACCCTGGAGTGCACACCTGGCAGCTGTGCCACCCCCCTGCACGGGGCTGGGGCCATGGCCTGTGTGGAGGTGCTGGGACGTCTCCTTCTCACTGGGTTTCCTGAGCCCACGGCTCAGGAGGTGCTGGCCTGCCACCCAGGGATGCCTGGAGATGTCACACTGACCTCTGTGATTTAACAGGCTGATCCTGGAATGGGCACCTTTATCTTCTCCAAGTGCAGGTATCAGCGCCAGGCCCGGCTGGCCTAAACATAACTCCACTCATGGGTCCTGTAGAGTAGCCATGAGATGGAAAATGAGAACATGAATATATCCTCTGGAGTCCAGCCATGTGTGAGCATTGGGAGATTTGAGATGGACACACAGCTACACAGCTGCCTCTTCATATGTGGTGGTTGTCTGATTTCTGAGGGAAGCATGCATCCCTCTGCTTGAGTTAGAGAGATGCTGGACTTCTGTTCTTCTGTCCCTGTGGGTTATTTCTGGCTTGGATTATTTTTCTAAGCAGTGCCACTTGTGTCTGGTGGAAATCATATTCAAAGTGTAACCCCACCACGGTTGGAGAAGTTGTACTGCTGTCCTGGGAATGTTAAAGGAGCTGAACTGGATGGTCCCTTGTCTGGATATGCTGTTTTTGTTGGTTTATTTTGGGGAGGGAGTATGATTGCATTTTAAAATGAAAGAAAGTGCCAAAAGCAGAATGAGAGACAGCTCAGTGGTGATCTCTGAGCTTAAGGAAAAACAGTGTTAATCTGGAACAGGCTCATAGTCTTCAGAGTGGGCTCCAGGCTTCTTAGCAGCAGTCACAGTTTCTGCTGAACTGGAAAAATAAAGCAGCCCAAATGCCTCTTGTGAGAGGTCTTGGCCCCTTGGCTTGAGTCAGGCGTGTTTGGAGCAAACCTGATGCCTTGAAGGGGAAGCCACTGAGCCCCAAGGAGACCAGTGGGGATGCTGGGCATGGGGGATGCAGAGAATCCCCAGGGATGGTGTCGAGGAGTTAAAGGAAGTGAAGCTGAAGGAGAATGAGTGGATTGTGCTTTGCTGGAAATAAAGGTCACCTTAACACACTGCAATGTGTGATGGTGACGCCTGTGAAAGCTGAATAGGCTCATTGAGTTAATGCTGAGCAAAGCTGTGCACTTTTGTGTACGTGTCCCTATCAGGACTTCAGCTACCTTGGCTTTTGTGGTGGCAGTTTTGGATGTGGGCATTCAGAGCCCATGCAGGTCCTGCTTAGGCAGGTGCTTGGTTTGAATGCTGGGTGCAGGCCCTGCTGACAGTGTGGACACTTGCTTGACTGGGGACGTGACTCAGACCTTGTGGTGGTACTAAGCAGCAGCCAGAGCACTGTCCTCTGTAATTATCCCAGTTAAAACAATGATGTGAAACTCAATGGGCACCTTCCTTCAGGAACTAACCTCTAATCTGTGGTGGTCTGTCTCTGGTCCTCTCCTTGCTTCCTCTGTTTTTCCAGGCAGCAAATTGTGCAGTTGAGAGCTTTATTTCATAGGTCTTGCTTTCTTTTTTTTTTAATTATCAAGATCTTTCTGCCTAGGAAACAATTTCCTAAGAGAGCACACTGTGTGTCCGTGTACAGCACGTACCATGGGGTGTCAGCATGGGGCTGGTCACCTCAGTTCTGGAGTTGTCTGTGTGCTCCCAAGAGCTCATCAGCCACTGTGTGCCAGGGGAAAGGAGCTGAGCCAGCCCCTTTCATGGATATTTCTCATGCAAATGATGAACTACCCTGGCAAGAGAACTTGGAGACAGCCACCAAGTCTCCTTTTCTTCCCTAATCATCGTCTTATACTTAATATAAGCTTTCTTCCTTCTCCTCGCCCTCTTAGCATTTGGATTTGGGACTAGGTCTAGCTTTTCAAGAAAACAGCTCTCCTCTCTTGTGGCTGCTTAGACTCTTCTCATCCTCCTATTCCAGCTCAAGAAAAAATGGAATGGTTCGCATTCTTCTTTTGGGTCTGGAGGGTCCTTCCATGTACAGTGAATATTTGGTGGTGCAGAGGAGTAAAAAAGCAGTGGAGAACTGGAACAAGCAATTTGGCAGTCAGTGCAACTGGCTGGCTTGAATTATGTGTTCAAGTTTTGCCAGTTGTCAGTGTGTTGAGCATTTTGTATCGTAATTATAAGATTTTAGGAGTCCCAATGCAGATTTTATATATTTTGTTGTCTGAGATTCGTGTGGTTTTTCTCTTGTAGAAAGAAAACTTGCCCAGCAATTTGCGGCACACATTTATGCCCTTCTTTTTTTAAATGTACAGTGGAAACAAGCATCTGAAATCATTCTTCTTCTTCTGACAGCAACATCTGTAAAACCTTAATGCTGGAAGGAGGCAGGAACCAAGAGATTTATAACCCCCTGCTGAAATATTGGAACAGCCTTATTTCCCGGCAATTAGCTTTGCTCAAAACATTTTTGTTTCCTATTAGAAGCAATCTACTAACATTTACATTGATGTGTTTAATAGTTGTTGGCCATCTCTGAATTTAAGCAGGCAAGGCAGGAGGAGAGGGAAGGAATATGCTTTGTAAACCGTGAGAGTATTTGTGTTGCATTCTACGTTGTCTCTGTTGATAGCGGTGAAAACATCCATCATGCCCTGCTCCAGAATGGGAACGACATCGTTTGGGAAAGGGAAGAGAGCTGGTGCTGGGCCAAAGCTTCTCTACCACTGCAGCATAGCAGGACCAGCTCCAGCAATTGCTGAAAAGTGGATCTTGATTCAGTTGCAACCCCTCAGGAGTGGTGAGGAAAGAAGAGGAAGTGCAGCACCTACATGCAAGATGGTGTAGGAAAGAGTAAAGTCAAGTGGTGAGGAGTCAGGTAAAGGAATGGGAGAATGAATTGATCATTCCCCTTCTCCAGCTCTCCAGCAGAGACAGCAGCTCCTGAGATCTATCTGAGGCCATCAGCAAGAAGTAGATTTTTGACTAGGTGGCTGAATCTGGGTTTCGGTGTTTTTTGGGTTTTGTTTTTGTTTGTTGGTTTGTTTGGGTTTTTTTGGTGGGTGGTTTTTTTGGTTATTTTATTTAGGATGTTGAGAATGTGATGTAATGGGATGAGACTGAGAATCAGTATTTTAGGTATTTTAGGTTGAGTTGCAACATGAGGAAAGACTCGTGTCTGAATGCATTGACAGCCTGGGTTGGAAGTGGTAGCAAATACTGTGGCAGAATTGTTTTGTAGGACCAGGGGAAAGAAATGCCTGTTTTCTCCTTGGCTTTGAGATCAGGAAGATTAATGTGTATCTAGATGAAGTCCCGAGTGGATCTGAAAAAGATGAATTGTTTAATTGTTGAA
Source organism: Anthoscopus minutus (assembly GCA_013399455.1). NCBI lineage: Eukaryota > Metazoa > Chordata > Aves > Passeriformes > Paridae > Anthoscopus > Anthoscopus minutus. The sequence continues at coordinate 440,279 of VWYI01020241.1, forward strand.
AAAATGCAATTTTAGGGATGTTGAAACAAAGTTGAACTTGAAATATTGGGGATGTTTAAGGACAGTGTCTTGTGTCTTTGTTTTGAAATTAACGTGCCTTGAAAATGGAAAGAACATAAAAATTACAATTTAGGATATTGTTAATTGGCTGTGGGATGTCCCTCTGAGGAGCAGCATGGAAGGGAAGATTCTTGGGGAAATGCCATAGCCCTGCAGGTGATGGATGATCACTCTTGGCATTCCACAGGCTTTTGTTGTCTTTGCTTTCTGGAGGTTTCCTTCACCATGAGATACCGTTTTAGAAGTTTGCTCCAGGATGGGCAGCAGATGGTGTCAACTCAGTTTTGCTGAAGTCAGAGATGATTCACTCACTTTGGCTGAAAATTAGCTTTTCCTGGCCCAGTTGCTCTTCCAGCTATACCCCAGTTCCCCATCCATGAGGCTCTGTGGCTGTGTTTTATAAGGCCGAGTGTTTTGCTGGATACCCAAATGGTCTGGGTTAAAAACTAATCCCTTTTGGGGGTGTGGCAGTGAACTGTAGCCTGGAGCTCCAGGCATTCAGGATGGTAACGTCTCAGTCTGGCTGTGCTTTGGGAGCCAAGGCTTTGCAGAGTTGTACATGAATATTACATTATTCAGATGCTCTCTCTGCATAAATTATCCCAATGGCCAATCCAAAGTCATGGATGTGTTGACTTGAGTCAACAAGTCTTGAGTGACCACAGCTAGAGGTGAAGTGGGTCTTTTGACAGCCTTGGGGAGCAAAGATGTGTGCCCCAAAGAGGCAACCTGCCCCCTCTACCCCCCCTGGGACACTGCTTGGGCTCTCAGTAGGGTTTGGGACACCTCTGCTGCATCTGACTGGTGTGGGGGTGAGGGTTGATGTAGCTCTCTTTGTGGTATCACATCTAAGTCCACCTGGTTCCTTAGTCTTCATGGATGACTGGAGCATGAGAATGTGAGCTGAGGACTGAGACATCAAACCTCCACTGATGTGTGGAGGCACCAGGGACTGAGGTGAACCCACCTCTCCTGCTCTTTGCCACAGCCTGCTGCAGAGGGAGGGTGCTGCTGTCAGTCGTCAGCCTGTCTCACTCCAGGCATTCCTGGCACAAGTCTCTTCAGGTTTGCCTCTTTGTGCACAGTCTAGTAATTCCTCCTGCAATGAGTTTATTTGTCTTTGCTTTTTCTTTCTGAGAGGCTGGACCAACTCCCTGCTCCCCATCCTCCCCTCCTGAGACACAGCCTGAAAAATTATCCTCCTTTTCAGCTGCAGAGTCCCTGGCACATGCCTTGGGCTGTCCTGCACAATCCCTGCCCAGCCATCTCCCTGCAGCAGCAGGAAAACCTATTTAAGCACCAGCAGGAGCAACACTATGGCTGAACACCAAGGGGGAGAAGGAAGGCTGTTCAGGAATCCTGTTGGTTCTCCCAGCAATGGATAAACTGGCCACGGATCAACTTACGCTTTTAAGCATCAGAAGGTGAAGGGCTGAAGCAAATTCATGTAGGATCTGGTGAGAGGCAAAAAATCCAGTGAGTTTTATGATAGAGGTTGGTTCTTTTCTGAAAGGGACATGTTGCCTTAGGAGCCTCTTTAATATATCTTTCCCCATGGAATTATTTCTGTAACATCTACCCCTCACAGACTTCTTTTAGGGGAGCACCAGGGATCCTGGTTTCCCTCATTACCAGGTCTGTAGATTCCCTTTCATCCCCCAGACTGTGGGTGTTGTACCTGTGCTGTGCTGCTGGTACCACAAGGACAGTGGGAGGACCAAGCCAAATCTGGATTGGACTCTGGCAGCTTGTTTGGTTTGGATCTTGTTCCCAGGTCACAAGGGATGTGTATCTGGGAGAAAGGATGCAAACTGCTCCTCACTTATAACTAACTGGAGGTATTTGGGGAAGACAAAGTGTTCATCTCACACATGCACCAAGGAAGGACTCGTCTCAGGCAAAACTGTTCTGCTTGCAGCTGGCCTGGGACAGATTCTCTATGTTCCCCCTTGAAACAGAGGGTGCCTGGCCTTTCTCCTCATCTGCTGTACAAAGAGGCTTTTCAGCAGTGGAGATGCCTTAATTCAGCTGGGTATTTTAACTAAAGGATGTCTCTCTGTGCTTTGGGTGTTCTTTTGTGCCAGAAACTGTCACAATGTGTGGGAAAGTTCCCTTTTCCTGAAGGACAGGTTTCTTTTCTCCTTGCAGCTGCAGGCAGGCTTAGCACACAGATTTATTTAGGGTCAGGGATGTGTGTGTGCATGTGTTTATTTATTTTTTTTTTTAAAAGTACAGTGTTGTGGAGGCCGACAGCTAATCCTAAATTTGGGATACCTGACATGGTAATGAGAAAACAAACCTTCCTGCACTTAAAATGAGTGACAGGCCAGGTTTGGCCCCAGCAACCTTCAGAACTGGTTTGACCTTGCAACCAGATCTCCTGGGCTGACTGACAGCTTTTTACAGCCACATTAGGGCTGAGCTGACCTTGTTTATCTGGGGATTCACCTGGGAGACAGCAGACATGTCCAGGGATATTAAGGCTCAAGCTGAAAATGTTTGCTCAGGTTTTCGGAGGAGTGTTAATTTAGACTGAATACCTCCTATGTGGCACCATCCACTGCTCTGAGGGACACTGTGCCCCCTGGCTGATGACAGTTGGTTTAGACTTTCTTTAGAAAGTGGAGTCTCCTTTGGTGGAGCAATGCAGAGCCCTTCAACTCGCTCTGAATTTCCTTTTACATTTAATATTTTTGGGATTTTGGTAAAACAGAGCCCAGGTGAAGGTGCAGGTTGATTTTCCTGCAAAGGGGTCTTGCAGCTGGCACCACAAATGTGTTGGACCATGTGGACTCACTTTTGTTTCATTAAATATGACATGTCTGAGCTAGTATCTGTTCCAGCTGTGGCTGGTATCCCCTTTACCTGACACCTACCAGCTTCTTCCTTCCTATGCAGAGGGATGTCCTTCCCCTGCTGCAGTGACTCAGGAAAAGGCTAAGGACAGCTGTTCTTCATCTTTACTTGTGCAGAGCCAGAAGGAGAGGACCAAGATCTGGAGTTGCCATCCTGCTGTACCCCAAGGATGGGCAGAAGAAGATGTAGATGTTCCTCTGCCCTGTCTGCCCCTATCTACACATTTGGGAGCATCCAAGGGCTTCCCAAGGAAGCCTGATCTATGCTGATGTCACCTGGGGAGCTAAGCCATCCCAGCAGAAGGATTCCATCTGGTGTGTGATTGGATGCAGCCTTTGATTTCCAGCAGCACACATGTGCTCTGAGCAGGTGGTACAGCCCTCATGCAGTGACCCTGGGTGCAGGCAAGATGATGCTAGGTGCAGGGATATCTTGGGATTTAAATTTTTAAGTTATTTGGGCTTGCAGGTAACTAACATCCCTCAATGAGTGCATGGGTGGTCCTGGCTGTGTCCCACCCCTCAGGAGCACAGAGCATTGCTGTTCCCTGGGGTCAGGCAGGCACCTTCACTGCTGAGATTCCCCAGGTTTCCCTCTCCTGCTTTTTATGATGAATCACAATCAATCTCTCCTTTTCAGAATCCTCTGACAAGTTTACTTTCCTCCTACCACAATTACTTTTCAAGAGTGAAGGTTTCATGTGCTGGCATCCACACTGGTCTCTGCTGGATGGGGTTGGGCTCCCAGCAGAGAGTGGCTTGGGGGAATCTGGAGCTGATTCTTGATAACAACATGGATGTCCATGGTGTGATATGCTTTACAGATGGAACTCTTCCCTGGTGTTGTAGGGAAGATTTTTACTTATATCCTTCCAATTTTCCCTGCTGGTATTCCCTGGTATCACCCCCTGCATTTCTTCTGCTCAGCCCTCCCTCCCCCTTCACACGTGCTTATTTGGGAATGTCGGGGTAATTGTTTGCTCACTGTATTGCATATTTCCACCTTGGCAGAGGACCTTTGGTCCCCAGCCAAGGTAAGAAGTTAAAATGCCTGTCTAGTGTGAGAGAAGGCAACATTGTCAGAATTCCCCATAAGCAGCAGAAACTGAAATCTTCAGGGAGGAAGGCTTTAAAGCAGATTCCTCTGCAGTTTGTGGAGGAAAGGGATGCTTTATTTTAACTGTCACAGTTCCAGAAAAGTTTTGAGACCAGATAGGACAATTAAAATTTCCTTATTATAGGCTTGACTGTATTCAAATATCACATGTTGTGCTTAAGTGTAAAGTCAGCTGCTGCTCTAAGGGGCAGCCAGCCAAGGAGCCTCCTGTGTATGCACCATACGAGAGCTGTGTCCCTTTCTCTGTATTGTTTCTGTCTGGCCCAGGGTCTCAGGTCCCCATGGAACCTCTCCTGTTCCCATGTAGAGAAGGGAGGAAGGCACAGATGAAAAGCTGCCAAGGAGGAGTAGAATGGGGTGGTGCATCCCACAACTGGAGAAAGAGCAAGAAGCATACTGGGTTATACAAGTGCCCCAAATCCTGAATATTTATTTCTTTCTGACCCACTCTGCTTGGAATTCCTTTGCATCAAGTTCTGGCAGGTCTCTAAAGGCAGAGAACTCACATGAGCAGGAAAGGACCTTCATACCAACCTGGGAAGGATATCCATACCAATTGGTGCTCCTACGTGCTGCTCCTGGGAACTGGTGGGGAAACATAAGCTGAAAGTGCCCTCTGGATGTGTGGATCCCTCAGCATGAGCACTGCTGTTGGTCCCTCCTGAACCAGTCCACCCTCAGTAATGAGCCCAGCAAAGAGGGGAAGCATTGCAGTGGTTTGGCCTGGAGGGCTAGAAACGTGGCTGCTGCAGCATGAAGCCTCCCTGTGCCGGGGGAAGCTGGGATCCTGCTGCTGAGCTATTTATTTAAGAAAAAAAATATTATCATTTCAGGCGTTGGCAGCATGGGGTGTATCAGCCATTGTATCAAAGATGTGGTTTTAATGCACTTTCCTCCGCTTAAATGCTATTTACCTTCTCCTTCAGGCAATTGAATTTAAGAAAACTCTGGTTGCCCAGGTTTTGTTGAACAAATTGGTCCCTGCACACACAATTCCCAGGAGGAGCCAGCTCTGCAGAAACTCTGGGAGCTGTCACTTCAGTGCATGGCTGGGATGGGCTGAATGGATTACCCAGCTCTGCATCGTCTGCTCTTTTATCTGTCTCAAAGCAATGGGAAGCCAGGAATAACCCCTCGGGGTTCCTCTGAGCCTGGCATTTCTGGAGCCTGGGGTCAGATGACTGTTATTGTAGCTAAAGGTGTTTAACCCCAATTGATTTTGACAAGCCCTATTAGTGAATCCCACAATTACTTATTTGGTTGGGAGAGGAACATTGTCGATTTAAGTCTGGATGCTCTAGCCTGAGTGGTGCTGACAGGATGCCGTAGGTACCAAAGCTGTTTCTGCAGGAAAAACTCCCAACTGATTTTTGAGGACAAATTCTGGCCCTTCCCCAGGGTCTAGCAGCTCTAACGGGTATCAGAGTCAGCCCTAAAAGACAATGGGTTGGAATCAGATGTATGAAGGCTTCTACTCTGCAAAGTACAGAGCATCCCTGGGTTGGGCTTAAATAAGCCTTATTTGTAGCACAGCTGTCCACATCCCAGCCCTGGGGAACTGTGCATGAGCCACGGAACCTGGTGCAAAGCATAGGAGAGTCCATGGGAAGCTGCCCAGAACAGGCTGAGGATGGTTTCTGCTCCCCTTCAGACCTGACCTGTGCCCCAGCTTGGTCCCAACTTGTGGAGAAGAGAGCTGAGGATGTTTGGTACCTCTGGCTGCATGAGCAGAGCCAGCTCAGCACCTCTGCATGCTCGGAACCAACATTTATCCCATGGGATTGAGCTCAGATCCCCAAAGCCCTGCAGGCTGGAGCTGCTGCTGGGCAGGAAGAGCAACTGCCTGGAGACTTGTGTCTGTGAGAAATGTCAAGTGATGAGTTCTCTGAGGCTCATATCCCAAAGACGTCTGAAATCATTTGGATGTGAATGGGAGTTATGTGCCTAAGTAGTCTCAGAGGATCTAGGCTTAACAGCATTGCTGAATTTTAATTTTTTAATAATACAGCAACTGGGGAAATAAAAGCATGATCTAAAAAAAGGAAATCATTGCATTAGCCCAATATTTTAACGATGCAGTATTGCTCTGCAGGTCAGGTGTAGGTGTTTGTAGGCGGCAGGCAGCAGCCTGCTCATCACCCATCCCGGGGCAGAGAAATGTGGCTGTCACACGTGCAAACGCAGTTTAGCCCAGAAATTGCTTTCGGGAAGCAGAGCAAGCAGCCTCTTGGAAGCCCTGCAAGTTTCACACTTGCTTTTGCTTCTCGGTTGCTTGGGGAGAGGAGTCACCCTCCCAGGGAAAACAAACAGGCCGGGGCTGGAGCGAGCGCCTGGAGCTGCCGTGAGACTGCGCCGAGTTCTCGGGAGGTTTTGTAACAAACACCTTGTAAAACGCAAATATTTGAATAGCGACGTTCACGGCTAATGTGCCAGGTCGAGGAACAACTGCTTATGCTTTTTGCTGGCTGTTTGAAACTTAAAGGGTGAATTTAAGGATTTTCCAGAGACAATACGCTATTTGCGTACTCATCCTGCAGTTAGTGGACACGATTGTGAGCCATTTATTTAACAAAGAGACCCTAGTCAATCAGCAGTCTATTTATTGTTTCTTCATAATTTGGCAGCAATTCATAACTATGTCTTGTTTTTCATTATGGGCACAATTGCACTCAGTGTGCTTGCTCCCCATGTACCATCTCTGAATTTTATTTTCCCTTTGAAAATTGCTCATATTCTTAAATAAAGGATCATATTTAAATGGAAGATATTTATTTTAGATGATTGCTTACAAAAGAACCAGCTCCTTGCCCTGTTTTGGGTTATTAAATTATTTTCTTTGTTTTATTGCAGGCTTTTTTAGCTCAGCCTCCAGAAACCTAGGCAACAGAGGAGGTGGCTCTAGGTGCTAGAAAGCACTTGGGGTCAATTTTGGTCATCAATGTCCTGTGTAACTGGGTCAAGTCACTGAATTCCTAAAGGTAAGAAGGATTTTTATGCTACTTTTAGGGCTATTATTAGTTATCTGCCAATGTGTCTCTGGTCTCTCTGCCTGTCTGTGAGGTGTGAAGAAAGGCTGAAGTTGCTGAGCTTTGCCTAGCCTCACCAGCCTGTTTTTGACCAGCCTCACCAGCCTGTTCTTGACTCTGGTGGGGCTCAAGCCTGACTGAAGGGACTCCAGACTGGAGTTTGACTTCCACCACAGGAGATCCCATGCCTCATCCTGCTTGGCTGACATTGTGATTTTCACCTGGAGATCCCAAACCACCGAGATGCTTTTATCCCTCCTTGGGCACAGAAGTTTTTCTTCCTTCTCCAGGTGCTTTTCTGACCTCAGGACACTTGATTTCCAGTTGTGTGAAGAGAATGGGGCTCTTTGCCTCCTCCCACTGCCAGGCAGAGAGCTGAGGCAGCAGCATGGCCAGGGAGCCATTCCTGGGGTGCTCAGTGTCAGTGTGAATCAGGCCATAGTGACCTGCAAAGCCTTGTCCTAAGTATTGCCTCTTCTCCCACCAACTCCAATAGTCAGGAGAATGATGATATCAGTGAGAACTCTTGGTGATGACTGGGACAGAAACAAATTACTTTCCCACTAGGAAAAGCTCATCTATGAAGTTTCATGGACAGTTCCTCCCTCCTGTTAAACACCCCCTTCACTTTGTATTTTTTTCTTTTTTTAAAAGATTTTTTTATTATTATTTTTTATGTGTGTAATTGCGTGTCAGACCAAGTGCACTCAGAATGTGAGCAGGGTCTGATACAAGGAGGGTGAAATGAGATAATCCATGTTTTCATCATCCATAGGCCTCTCTTTTCACGGGCCGTGGGCCGTACTTTATTAGGCTGAGCAGCTCTGGGCCTGCAAGAAAGAGGAGCCCTTTCTCATCCCGATGAGAATAGTGCAGTGAATGGATTCCAAGTGTTTACTCAGCATTTGTCTCGTGGTTTATCAAAGGAATGAGGAGGAGGTGCCGACAGACCTTTTGTCCTGCTGATGTGTTATGACAATGTTCCATGAATATGCAGAATGGCAGAAGGGATTAGAGCCAGTACAATTCCCCTCCGGCGCTTTTTTTCTTTTTCTGCCTTTTTTTTTTTTTTTTTTTTTGCCTGGGATGTTCAGGGGTTTAGGAGTGACCTGCTCACAGTCAGGGCACTAAACATCAGATTTTCCTGCAGATAGGAGTGTAAAAATCCCACACTTGTCCAAAGCTGTTAGCATCTGACTTGAGGGTTGGGCTGTCTTAGTCACTTGCTGCTCTTTATGAAATTTTGGCTGGCAGGAACTGCCTGGCTGAAAGCTTTGTGTTTTGGGAGACATGGAGATATTGGGGCATAATTAAAACTTGAGTCAATCAGTGACACGTGAAGCCCAGGGCCGCTGGGGTTGTGACTGCTGCTCTGCTGCTGTTGGTGTAGGCTGGCAGTGGTACCTGGCTGTGTTTTCCTGCTGCTTCCCAGAGTCCTGGCCTAGGAGTTTGGGCATGATTCAATAAACAGTGCTGACATCAGGCATCTTCAAGTGCTGTTTTAGATGGACAGGTCAGTGAGATAACCCTTGTACACACCTCTGTGGTGGTGGTTATCTCTGTTTTCAGTGTGGGGTGCAGTGGGATGGTGGGAGCAGACACGTTGTTCCACAGGTGTAAATCCAACCTTTGGTGTTAGTGACTCCTCATCTCCAGGCAACTGCTGAGCCATGGCTAGCAGCTATCTGCTGGTAGAGTGTTTTTTTATGTGCAATTATGCAAAGATGTCCCATAGAAGAAATGACTCTCCATTGGTTTCCTACATCCCAAGAATCTTTTCTGCCCTGCTGCTTAAAAGGTCTGGCAGGGAGTTCCCCAGGTACATAAGGGCAATCATGATTTTGCATCCATATCGGGTCTTATCCTGGGAGGAAGGGTGTTGGACATGCTCAGCACTGGTCAGATTCTCCTCTTGCTGAAGCCAACAGACCAAAGAACTGCTGAAAGATGTTAAATCCACCTGAAATCTCCCCTAGCCCAACCAGAAGGTCACAACTAGCCTGTTCCACCCTTGCCATATATATGTGTAAACTGTTTGTTCTGGCCCTTCTGGTACTCTTCTGGTCCTGCCTTTCTGTTTGGTATTTTGGTTGCTCCGTGGAGTATCTGGAAGACATTTGGTCTGAATCAGAAGAGAGGTGAGACGTAGTCTGCTTTCTCCCATTGAACCCATGGGAATCACCCTGCCTGTGATGACCACATCTGCTGTGGGGACATCCAGTGAAGGCCATCAAGGAGAAATTGCTGTCACATCTTCCTATGCAGGGGTATTTGAGCAGAGATTCTCTGAAGGTGGTCCAGGACACCAGACTGCTCTTTTCCTGTCCCCTTGGAATATGTGCTCTGTGGGGCTGAGGTCTGGATCCTGTGTAGAGTATCCCATGGCAGGCTTAAAGTGTGGCTGCTGTTGCCACTGTTTTTCCTTGGAATGGATAGGAATGGGGGAGTTTCTTCCCAAGCATCAACCTGAACAAGGCCTGTGAGACCCTCTGGGGCATCGAGTTTCTGTTTGCAGAATGAGGCATTTGCTGAGCAGGGGGCTGGCAGGTTTGTAATTTGAGTGTGTGTTGGGGAAAAAGGGAAGAGGCAAAGCCTCCTTGCAAGTCCTGGCACCAGCTGTGCAGAGGTACCTCCTGCTGCTGTGGCATGTTTGTTCTCCTTGCTGCAGTCCCTCTCCACCCACCCGGGAACACAAGCAATAATGAGGTTAATGGATTTTGCAGTGATTAATGCAGTGATTCTAAGCCCAGCTCTTGGCTGGTGGCCCCATGACAGCAGCTGGCAGTGGCTCCTGCTGATGGAGGACGTGTGCTCTGATTTGCTCCCTGGGGAGGTTCTTGTTTGGTCTGTGAGGAAAAAGTGACTTCCTATCTCCAGAGGCCAAGGACCATTGTCCAGCCAGTGCTGATGTCCCTTCTGTGGGGTCTGCTCAGCACTGGGTTGTGCCCATGATGCAGCTGATATGGGGGACCTGAGACACCTCAGCCTTCGCTCTTAGGCCAACCAAATCCTGGAGACTGGATTCAAAGGAAAGAGAGCATTTTACCCCATCTGCCAGCTCTCATCACCATCAGCAACAAAGGATCTTCCTTTGGCCTATGGGGGTGTGCACAAAGGACAGCAGTTTTCAGGTTTTCCTTTGCAATCTGGACTCCTCATTTGTGTAAGGAGTAAAGAAACCAAAATAACTAAATGGAAACAAATCCTTCCCACTCTGAGAAATCTATGATGAAAACACAAGGGTTGGCAGCCCTAGGAAGAAGGCCAACCTTGGTCTCATGGGACATTTACAGCACAGACACCCCACTGTTGAAGCAGCCTTCGGTTCTTTGCTCATCTTTTATCCTCTGGGATTATGTCTGTGGCTGAAGGATGCCTCTGAGTCCCTTTTCCTTAGGGGAAGGTAGTGGAAGAACAAGCCTGTGGCAGTCACCAGCCTCTGGATTTTGTGCATCTACAAGGTCCTACATTAGGACCCATTTGCAACAGCCAGTTCTGTGGTGGAAGCTGCTGAATCCTCTGGTTGGATCTGCCATGCTGATGGCATCCCATAACTCCTCCATCCTGGTGGATAAGTACATATCTCAAACACCTCTGTGTTGCTGTGCTGCTCATCTGGGACTTGAGACAATTCTTTTGACTTCCACTCCACCTGAATGTGTTTGAGCCTTTTAGGACTCCTTTCATTGCTGATGATTTTTTATTTTTCTTAAGTAATTTTATGGCAGGATATAAGTGCCCAGTTCTTGTTGATTTGGATGGAATCTGGGCTCCTAACTTTTACAAACCTCTCCCAGACTCTTTATGCAGGAAAACTGATGACCAGATGCTATATTGTTTTCTCTTTTGACCTAGTCCCAGATTTGGCCTCTGTCTCCCTCTGCCTCAGTTTCCTACCCTGTGAGGTGGGGGACAAGCTGCCCCTTTTTAATCTTTTAGCTCTACAGAGATTTGCCATGTCTGCTGAGAAAAACACAAGGCAAGAAGATTTGTGCAAAGTTTGTACACTCCAAGTTTGGTGTAGAGAAAATGGATAATATTCAGTCCTCTGATCATCTTCCAAAGAAGGGTGTGTAGTGCAGCAAACCAAGAAAGAGAAAGGAAGCAGGTGATACTAAATTTTGTCTCCTGATTTGTTCTGTGCCTGCATAAATCTATATCTGTATATTTTCTGGAGATCCCCAGTTGTTGTTTTCTAGTTGATAATTTAATGTTATTCTGAAGAGGATTTCTTCCTGTAGCACCAAGGGATGGCACCACCCTCCCAGCCTGGCCCCCACCACAAAGCTCTGCTCAAGTATTTAATTCAACTTCTTATTCTGCAAGGGCAAAGCATATGCTTGGTCATCATCCCTGAGAGAGAAATCCCTCCCTTCTCCTGACATCACACATCTCAGGTCTCAGCCATACATCACAGATAGCCTCCTCAACACTGACATTTTTCCTTAAGCCCATCAAATGGAGCAGGCAGAGAAAAAGGTGAGATTAATGCTGAAGTTCTTGCTGCAGTACAAAAATAGAGATCCTCTGCTCCTTTACCACAGGTTTTTTATTAAGAAAGTTTGATCATAGACTTTTACTCACCCATTCATATTCTAAAGTGAAATTATAAAGGTTAATGCACCAGCTTCATCCTACAGAATCATGAAAATCTTTTTTGTGCAAACGAAAACTAAATGTATGCAATATTTAACACCATTATGGGGGAAAAGCTTCTAGATGTACCAATCAGATGCATCTGCAAAGTAGATGTAAGATTTTTTGGTTCCATCAGAGAGTATTTGGATTGTGACTGTGGTGATGTCACTGCCTTACTGCTTTGCTTCAGATGAGTCAGTCCTTCATGCTCTACATGCATTAAGAAATGGACAAAATAATTTCTGACTGGTACTGGACATTTAGTAACTGTACTGGACATTTTTAAAAGAAGAGTTCTTGTTTCTGATATCATGAGGTCTTCAATCCTTGCTCAAGGGCCCTCCTTGAGGCTGAGGTGAAGGCAGAGCTCTGCCTCCTACTCAGCTGATAACAGAGGTCAGTGTCTATTTTTACACCTGTCCTCTTGGGTAACCAGGATCCCAGCCAGGTTTCAAGGACAAATCCATCTCCCTCATTGTGTACACTCAGGATGGCACTGCCAGATGGAGTTGGCCTTGTTGCTAACCTTCTAAATGGACCCTGAGACCACCTGGATGCTGCTGCCTCCCAGCATCAAATACTGCCTGTGAGACGGAGATTCCCGTCTCAGCTGGAGGACTCCAGTGTCCACAGCATGTCAGCAGTGGCAGATGGAAATGAATTAACTAAACTTCTGTGGACCCCCAAATTAAAGAAATGCCTGCATTGATTCTCCAAGCAGCAATATGCAGGGATGGTTTTGGCTGGAAGGAATGAGAGGCAAATGCTGTGATTCACACTTGTCCAGTTTGATTTGAGTCTGAATCATCTCTCTCTCCTTCTCACTAGGAAATGATGTGATGAACACCAGTCTATCATGGCTGGAAACTTTTTTTCTGTACCACAGACATTTTGAAGTCACTGCACAGAATCTTAGATTTTGGTCATCTGTGGAGTGGTCTTAAAGGCAGATAAGGTTGTCACAACTTCAGACAGCTTCTCCACCACCATAGACATGTGGTGAGCTTTTTCTCTTTGGGACTAAAGGGCTGGGCAGTGGCCAGGTGCTCACACTCTGCTCTCCTTCCCCCCAGATCACCATCTCATGGCTTCACCTCTGTGTCCTGCTCCATCCCCACCACTTCACAATATCCTGTTTCCTACACAGCCTCCATTCACCTGGTCCCACCAGCATAGGGGGTTCCCTGTACCTCCTGCTGAGGTCAATGCTCCTCCTGCACTCCCAGGAGGGGCTTCCCAGAGGTGCCTGGCTGGGCTGGGGGGATTAGGGAGTCTTTGTTTCAAAAGCATTTTAAGTGGTGAGAAGAAAAACAACCTGCAGGTTGGGCTGCAGGCAGATCAGGCTGAAAGTACAAGACAGGAGCGAAATTTTTCATGACAGAGGTGTGCTTCTGGCCTGAGGGGAGGGAAGAGGCTATTATGGATGGAGTCAATGAAATCACTGCTGGCAGGAGCATTAAACAGAGGTAAAAGAGTGGATAGTGAGCCAGCAAAGTGGGATTTTAACCATTTGCCCAGGCTTGCAGCTAATTGATCTGGTAGTTACAAGGCAGTAGCAAATCAACAAGGAAAAGGAAAGTTTTGCCCTGAAGTCCTTGCCTGGGAGCCCTGGTGTGCAGCATCTGGGGAAGCTGGGCATCAGCTCCTTGATTTCATTGACAAACCTGAGCCTCAGCAGGCTCGGGGAGCTGGCTGGGGACAGGGTTTGGGCAGCAGGAAAGCCTTTCCCACGGCAGCTAGGAAGCACTGGGAAGAGGCAGAACTCTGCAGTGTGGGGAAGGTTTGGGATAATGTACGGGATCAGGGGGAGGGAAATAATGTGGCAATGCACAAAATACTCCTGCTGCAATGCCTCTGTCCAGGCCAAGTTTCCCTGCCAGTTTGTTTATTCTTGTGATCCTCAGATGGATCTGTGGTGGCTTCAGGCACACGATTTGTGCCAGCTTCTCCTATGGACTCAGCTGCCTCTTTCTAGAGTGAAAGCATCAAAATCTTGGGAAAGGGGTCAGAACCAGCCCTTTGGAATGAACTCTGCAGGGCTAAGAGCTTTAACCACCTACCTGGCATCATCTAAACAAAGCCTGGGAAACTTAGTCAATGGACATTGGTATTTAGTTGGGAAGGGACATGTTTTAAGGGGAATTGGAGGTAGATGGAAAACAGAAGACCATGGTTTCCTGAGAACACCTGCTCTGGCAGATGCAGCCCTCCATTACTTTGGGTGATGGTTTCTTCTACTTCCTCTGGGTGCTGCATGGTCTGAACCCTTCCAGGATAAAAGGATGGTCAGAGAACAGTCAAGGTTGTGCCCTGCTTGAAACAGCAGGTTGGTAGGGAAGCTTCATCAAATAATGGTTTGTCTTGAACAAAAAAAGCAACAAAGTTTATGGAAGCAAAGTCTCCAAATCTCCCTACCAAATTTTGTCTGCCATAGCTTTAAATATCTCAAGTCCCTTGGAATAGTTTTTGTTTTCTTTCAAATTTTAAAAAATTATGCTTCTGATAGGAATAATTTTTATAAACAGACAACAAAAAAAAAGGATTTTTTTCAAACCATCCCATTTTTTTTTCTATACAAATTAAAGGAAACTTAAAAAATATTACATCAAAATGAACTTAGGGAAGAAAATCTGGACTGGTCGTAGTGGGAAAAATACCCAAAACTTGCCCACAAAGGTGAAGAATTGTTCAAAACTTTCTTTCTCTAGAATGTTTTCCCTGCCATTCCACAGTTTTTGTGCATGGTTTTACCTATATTTGTTGGGAAGAAATTATTTTGTCTGGACCTTACTGTGCAGTTGCCTACAAATGCATAAGTGACTCAAAGAGTTCTCAGGAAGAATTTATTTGCTTTGGTTATCAGTTTCCTGCATCTTGAAGAAATGGAATACCTCAGGAAGGGTGTTTAATTGTGGCTCCTTTGACCCCAGCCATTGCTTGGTGTCCTGGGCTGGTTTTTGTGTGGCTGCTGGTCCTGAGCAGCATGGTGGCCCCACTCCTGGACGTGTGCTGTGGTCACAAGCCACACAGTGAACCCTCCAGGTCTGTTGTTTGCTCTCATTGCTATTCTCCCCTGAGAGTGGCACCCACCCCGTAAGGGAAATGTCAGCCCAGGAGGTGAAGATTTCTCACTCCCAAGTCATCGTCACCTCGTGCAAATGTGCTGAGCTCTTATGTGGCTCTCCTTGGTGCTACCAATGAATAGGACAAGAGGCAATAAGCAGAAAATGATGCTCAGGGAATTCCACCTGAACATGAGGAAGAATTTCTCCACTGTTGAGTGACTGGGCACCAGGACATGTTGTCCAGAGGTGGCATAGAGTCTCCATCACTGGAGATATTCAAGAACTGTCTGGCTGTAATCCTGTGATCTGGGATGATTCTGCTTGGGCAGGGAGGTGGCACCAGATGACCACCATGGTCCCTTCCAGCCCAAACCATTCCATGATTCTGTGGGCAATGTGATTCACCTGCTGGGGGGAAAAGCCTTCCCACTGCACAGAGTACCTGTGGTGGGAGGCTGTCTCCAGAGTGTTTTGAGGGTCTCCAAGTGGGCATTTGGAGCATGGATGGGTTCAGACATGGATACACAGAGGGTGGTAATGGGCTCAAGTGTTACGTCAGGGCAGTGCTGTTCCTACAGCTTTCAGCCAAGGAAGTACCTGAACATTTGGTTGTTGGTAAGTGATGGGGTAATTCAGGGCCATCCCAAGAGCACCATCAGCAGGTTTTGTGTCATTGAAGCATCCCCTAGGGGCCACTGCTGGCTCTGAGGCTGCAGGGTGCCTCGGATTGTTCGCTGTGGAATTTCTAGGGAGAAAAAGCACAGAAGTCCTTGCTATGGGGGCTCAGACTCCCTCCTTTTCCCTGCGTGTCCCAGGGGGACTGAGGGACAGATGACTGCTTCACAGAGAGTTGGAGGGCTCTGGAAACAGGGATGATCCAAATGCAACTGTGCCCATTGCAGACATCCAGGCAAGTGTTTTACTCAGGACAGCACAAAGCCACTGGTCTCTCAGCATGGCTACATTAAATGAACGTTCCACCCAGGTACCACCATGCTGCATGTGGTTTAGCAGAAGATTATTTTGTTTTGGAGTGAGAAAACACATTTTTCTGACCCACGTGATTGCCAAGTGTAGCCCAGCCATGTGGCCTGGGTACCACAGATCCAGTGCCTGCCTGGGTGCATGGGGGCTTAAAACAGAAGCTGGTTGAGGGTGTACAGCCCCATTCCTCTGCAGTGAAGCAACTTCACCTGTGCTATAAAGTGATTTGTGTGTACAACATTTCTAGAGGAGGCTGCAGCTCCAGTGCAAAAGGAGCTAAGAAGCTTGAAATCTCTCTATGTACTCAGAATGAACTGATGCAGAAGGCAGCAGATGCTGGCAAAACTTACACTTGCTTAGCAAATGGGATTTATCCCCTTCTCATCACCTCACTTTAAAAGAGTTCTGGATCACATTTTTTTGGTAGCCACCTTTATTATTATCTTCTATTTTTTAATAATAGATCTGGGCCAAAGAGCACCCTGAATCAGAAAGCATATGTGGAATCAGAGTCTGTATATTCTGGCCTTCCTTATTTCATGGCAAAACACAGCTTCCTGTCTGTGTGCTCCTGCCCACCTCTGTCCTGCTGTTTTATCTGCCTGTCAAAGCCATTTTGACATCTGGGTCTTAACACACTAAAGTTGAGAGCAGTTTGAATGGTCCCATCCTGCTTTAAAGTAACTACTCACCAGCTGGAGTCTGAGCCAGCCCACAGCCCCAGATGGGGCCAGAGCTTCTCCCTCTGTGTAAAATGATGTGAGGTCAGGGCCTGGGACTATAAACATTTAAACAGTTGGGTCTTCATAGCCCATTGTGCACATGAGATGTTTCCTCCTTTGCTAGATGAGATCTCAGGTGCAGGCAGCTCCAGATCCAGCCAGTGGGTTTTCTTTTTCAACTCCTTTTCAGTTGTTAGGAAAAAATAAAAAAACCCCAGCTAACCAACCAAAAAAAAAACCAACCCCCAAAACCAAAGTGGGAGAAAGTGAGTGACAAATAAGGCCTGTTTGATATGACTGAGAAAAATCTGCCCTTCTTTTGCACTCCACAACCCTTTTTCCTCCCAAATCCATTCTTGCCAGATCAGAATACATTAAAATCCTTGCATCAACATGAAAATCTCACCAGCTAATGTTTGCAAAGCTGACTATTTCCATCTCCCCCAGGTGGGTAATTTGTGCCGTCTGGAGTGATCTTTAATGACACCCTTCTTGTATTTCTGTCCTGCCACCCTCTCCATTGAGTGGAAAAGTCAGATCTGGCTGAAATTAACCATTTCCATTCAGATACTTGCTTGATTTAAATGTGGATGTCAGGAGAAATATGAATTTTCCATTCTTTTTCCCATGGCTCTCACAAGGTGAATGAATGGTCCCAGCTGTGCCTTTCATTTGCTTTCCTCCCTGAAGATCTGTGTCTGGAGAAAGGCACCTTTCTCCAAGACTGTTTCACCCTTTTTCACCTGCTCTGTGTCCTCCAGCCAGCACCAACATTCCCGTTATCCTCATTTGGCAGAATGGAAACTGAGGCAGTTAGCTGAAACAGCACCGGTCTGTGTCAGATCAGGACTGGACCCACACTTCCCTGCCTGAGCCCTGGAGAGTGGAAGAAGAGCTGCAAATACCTGCAGGAAAAATAAAGCATGAACAAAACCACATGCAAGCACAAGAAGGGGAATGAGCAATGGTGCCACTATTCCACTAGCAAATGTTTAAAGGAAAGGGCTGAAGACTCTTCTCCAAAATGTTGGGTGGCTTTTTAATTCCAAAAGGAAGGTAGGAGGATGATAGGACCCGGTCAAGCTCACCTGCTTGCCTCTATGGAAAAAACCTTTCATTGTACTCTGCTCTTGGAAATACTTTCACACAAGTTCCAAAGTTGAAGACTTCAAGTTTTACTCCACAGGGACATATGAAGGGATCTGCCACTGCATTCATGGTACTTTTCCATCTGTGTCCCCAGGACACGAACACATAGCTGTGCCTAAAGCTGTGAGCTGGTTATAAAACTTTCCTCCAGCTTGTCCAGCCCACCCTTAAGCAGTGGCTTACTTCTCTGCTCTGGGCCAGGGGCTCCATGGGCAGGCTTTTGGCTTAGAGGTGACTCTCAGGAGCAATGGGTGAGCACAGTGTGGAAGCTCAGAGTTTTTTGTTGTTAGGAATAGCCAGCAGCCCCTCAGCCCTGGAAGTGGCATATGCTGAGAATGAGAGGCTGCAGCTCTGCCTAGCCAACTCGCTCTGGAGAACTGAAGAGGTTTTCCTGGAACCCAGTGGGGAATTCTGAGACTGGTGTCTTCCTTCAGCTTCATACTCTCTGCAGTGATAAGGAGATCCTTCTTTTCCCTGTCCATTTCCAAAGTGCTATCCCTGTCCCGCATCCTTTGCCCACACTCTGGCCAGCCCTGAGCTCTGCGGACAATTTCCCTTTCTCTTGGGAAAAATCTAAAAACCCCTTTTCCCAGGATTTCCTTGGAGGTCTCACCAAGCTGCAGAGCAACTAAACCGACGGGCTTGGTTTCAGAGAGAGCCCCTGGGTCTTGCCGGCGCTGCGTTGGGGCCACGTCTGAGCGCTTTTCAAATGGGAAAAAGACAACGAAATCCAAGCGCAGGAGGGGTCGCGGAGGTAGGTTACCTGCTCTACTGCTGGGGGCTGGCAGCGGCACCAAACTCGCCCCGGGCTGGCCGTCGGGACTCGTTTTGTTTGATTTTTCTCCTGAGAGGAAGCACCAGTTCCGAGCAAAGTGAAGCGCCGCGGAGAAGGGCCGGGAGCAGAGGCAGCGCTGGCCCCGGGACCCCCGGGGGAGGGACCTCTCGGGGGCATGGCTATGGAAGGAACCCCAGGAAAGGCTGCGGGATTTAGTCGCGGGAGTCGGGACCCCTCCCCGGGGGCCTCCCCCTCCCGTCGGGGGAGAGGGGCCGGGCGGACCGGCACCGCACGCCCCTCCGGGGGGGCGACCACCCTATATATTGCCAAGCGGCTCGGGACCGACCTCCCCATCGCCGGGAGCTGCCGCCGAGCCTGCCCCCCTCCCC
>VWYI01020241.1:459164-474641 GCA_013399455.1 Anthoscopus minutus
CGGGGCAAGCCCCCGTACTCGTACATCGCCCTCATCGCCATGGCCATCGCCAACGCCGCCGAGAGGAAGCTCACCTTGGGGGGCATCTACAAGTTCATCACCGAGCGTTTCCCCTTCTACCGGGAGAACCCAAAGAAGTGGCAGAACAGCATCCGCCACAACCTCACCCTCAACGACTGCTTCGTCAAGATCCCCCGGGAGCCCGGACATCCCGGCAAGGGCAACTACTGGACACTGGATCCGGCTGCTGAGGACATGTTTGACAACGGGAGTTTCCTGCGCCGGAGGAAGCGCTTTAAGCGCACCGACATCACCACCTACCCCGGCTACATGCAGAACTCCAGCGCCTTCACGCCCCCGCCCGCCGGCCGCCCCACGGCTTCCACAGCGCCCTACCCCAACGCCCTCTGCTCGCCTGGCTACGGCCCCCAGCTCTCCAGCACCGTCTTCCACCCCTATGCGGCCGGGGCAGCACCGCCGGCACAGCATCCCAGGATGTTCAGCATCGACAGCCTCATCAGCGGGCAGCAGGCCCTGCAACCCTCACCGCCCTCCGAGCTGGGCCACCCATCGCTGGGCTTGCCCGGAGCTGAGCTGGCTCCTGCCTGCTCTGCCGGCAGCTCCGAGCCTCCCTGCTTCCAGGCACAGCCTGTCAGCCCCGGCTTGCTGGGCCGGGCCGGCCCCAACTCCCTGGCGTACCCCTATGCCGCCTCGCCCCCACACCTGCCCGTGGCTCAGGGCAGCTACTCGCCCAGCAGCCCGCAGCTCTACGGGGCTCCCAACAGACTGGCCCTGCCGGCCATGCGGCCCCCGGCCTGTGCCGAGCACGGCGAGCAGCTCCTGGGGCTCTCCGCCTCACCCCTCGGCCAGTTCGGCTCCAGCAACACCTACATGAGGCAGCCCAACTTCCCCGCTGGCCTGGAGCGCTACATGTGATGTGATGTGATGCGATGGGGCTCAGGGGGCTTGGCCGGACATCCCCAGGCTCCTACGAGCGGCTCTGGACAAGCGGACTTCTCCCTCCTGCGGGTGTCAGCTGGGGTGGAGTCACGGTCCGCGGCTGTGTGCAGACACACGCGTGTGCGAGGACTCCATTCCTCTCTCTCTCAGCTCGTTCGGAAGCGGAGGCAATGTGATCTGTTTATCTGCTCCATTCCTTCCCGGAAAAGGTGTTCTCTGGCTGCATCTGCCGGGCAGGGCTTCCCACGCTTGCCCCTGTGCCCGGCCTGGCCCCGGGGATGCCACCTGCAGCACCCCAGGGCGAGAGGAGCACACTCAGGAGGTGGGTGCATGGTGCAACATGCAGGAACTCTCTCTCAAATGGGCTTTCTCCTCTCTTCCCTGAGTGCCTCCCGTGTAACCGGAATGAAAGTTATCAAAAAAATTCCCAAACCGCTAAACAAGTTCACTGGATTTTAACTGAATATTTAAGATGTTTATCATTTCCTTTCCCTGTAGGAAAAGATGACACAACTTGATTATTTCTTTTTACTATTTTTAAAAATTACTTTTATTGTTAGAAAGGACTTTTTTAAAATAAAGCTTTTTCTTCCAACATGACCAGTGCTGCTGTTCCTCTGGCTCTGGATGGATCTTGGCAAGAGGAAAATATAGTCTTATAGCTGGTGGGAGTTGGATTTGTGCTGCTGTTGTGACACTGCCACATCTTACGTTTTTTGTGATGCTGCTTAAAGCTCTCTATTTTATTATTATTTTCTTAAAACCAAATGGTGATTCCTACAAGGCTTGCCCATGCAGCTCTTACTGTACTTGATAGTTGCCATTTGCATAAAGAGAATGTGTCTTCCTTTCAAGGAATCCCTTGCAGGTGAAATTCTGGTTTAGCCCATCAAATTAGGAGATCGCAGTTTTTCTTCCTAGCAACAAAACCAATTAAAATTCTAACCTGTTCACTGGCTGGGCTACCGTTTATTTACAGGACTCCCAGCCAGACCACCTGACAAGGTTTGAAGGGAGAATTCCCCATCCCCAGATTTAGATTTTTTTTAAATTTAAACATCCTTTGGATAAAACTGCCAAGCTACGATTTCTCTCCTTCTTTTCAAGGGTGTCTTCTGAAGCAGAGCAGTTTTCTGTAGTTCCTATTGCACTTTCCTCCCTAAGACATTGGAAATCATCTGATCCTGGGCATGACCAAAAGCTGGTGTGCTGGCAGGTACCCTTGGAATCAGCTTTTGTCCAGAGCTTGAGACCTTGTGGAGTGTCATTCTTTCATTCTGTGTGCTCCACAGAAATGGAGAGTGGGTTTAGTATGACAATAGAGGGAAGAAAATGCTTTTTTCTTCTTGGTTTCCTTAAAATTTGGCCTCCATCTGTCTCTAAAAACTGGTCTGCTGTCTTCAGCTGAGTTGCTGAGTCTCCTCTCTGGTCCTTCCAGCTTTACCCTTTCAGCTGTAACATTGGTCCCAGCAGCAGCCTCTGTGCTTTCCCCCTGGCAATAACCCTGCTCAGAAAGGGCTTTGTGATAGAACTCACCCCTTGAAATACTTTGGCTCTCTCCACACGATACCTTTAGGCAGACATCTTCAGTCTGATGGAGATTTGCACCGTGCCGTGCCTGCCTGTGACACACTGTCCGCAGACATCACTTAGGGAGGTGCTGAAATAATCACTTGCAAGGACTGCTGTCAGCAGAAAGGACATTTGTCATAGCTCACATTCATTCCCAGGGCCCAACGCTACAGTGTTTTGCTAACAAAAGAACTTTTGAAATCTTGCCTAAGTACCCAGGGTGTCAGAGCCAGATATGTGCCAGAGGCGCTGCCAGCTGACGGGGCTGTGAATCCACTGGGTTTGCACCCTGAGCAGGAGGGCTGCTGAGGCAGGGGAGAACCAGGTACTGACACGAAATAAAAACAATACTGGCTGTAGGGGGTGGGCAGGAGATGCTGTGGTTCTGCCTGGCAAGAGTTGGCCAAGCCATGACATCTCAGGCCAAGCTGAGCTGGCTCGTCCCCAATCACCTTGGAGACTTGCAGCATCAGGGAGCTGGTATTGGAAAGGGTTTCCAAGTTCCTGGTGTCTCTGAGTGTTAACTCAGCTGCTGGTGGAGCCGTGAGAGCTGAGCTGAAGAGGGGCTGGGCTGTGACTTGCTCCTGTGCCCTCTGCTGCGGTGCTCTCTGGAGAGTGGCATCCAGCTCCAGATTTAAGGAAGTGTGTGCACGAGTTCCACCCCACGCCTGTGCCTGTGCAAGAGGGGTCTCCTCAGCCGGCGTGACTCCGGCGTGAAGTGAGTCAGCACAGTGGACTGCCTCCCGGAAACCTGGCTTGGAGAGAGCGGATGACCCTGTCCTGGTGTGTTGGGACAACCCCTGGTGGGCAGCGCTAGGTTGCACATCTTCTCTGGTATATGCCTGTCTGCCAGGCAGCCCCAGCCCAGAGCCCCCTGCACGCATCAATAAACCTCCTTCACCGCGGGCCTTACACTGCCAAACGACTTGGAAACAAGGGGAACAAACCCCTTTTCTTCTTTTTCCTGTAGATATTAATCCTCACATGCACAAAACTCTGGCAACTTGTATTGTGATCGTCATTAAACTAATGCCTTAAGAGTGTTTTCTTGGTTAAGTTAATGTATCCCAACGAGGCTTTTAAGCTTCCATTTCAAAGCTTTGTTTACAGTCAGGGTGAATCTAGCAAATGAGTAGGATTAAGGTGTCATGTAAAGCATGAGCCTTGCTGGGGCAGAGTAGCTTTAAGCTTTGTAAAGTCTATACCTGAGCTCTTCGTCTATTTTAGTGTTTTTTCGATGTCCCTGTTTAATGAATAAGAGGGATTTGAACAAAACAGCAGTAATTATCACTCAGATTTCAGTTGTGAAACCAAGTCTCCTTTGAAATCCTCCCCTCTTTATTTAGGGAGTTTAGGGAATATTATGTAATGACAGTTGTAACAATCTCGAGCTCACACAAAAGACAGAAGCAAAACGTTCTGTGCTTTCTGAGATTGTGGAAAGAATGTCATACCTCTGGTTGATGGCAGGAGGTACTCTGGACTTCCCCGTGGTGGGGAGAGCCCTGTCCTGAGCCCCTAAGATGCTGATGGGGGAGGTGGAATTGATCCCAAAATGAGCACCAAAGAGATTTAGTGGTGATCTGGGCTATCTTGTCAGACTTCTCAAGGAATAACTCTTTGCAAATCAGGCTGATTTCAGATAACTCAGGCTGTACGTTCAGAAACACACAGCCAAAATCTGCTGCCACTTTGAAAAGATGTTTGTTTTTCACTGGGAAACTCTGGCTGTGCAGGGAGGGCTGACAGAGCTGCTGTGTCTGTCTGCAGGTGTACAACAGCATTCTGCACGTTCCATGGTTGTACCACCTTCCTGCTGCTTCCAACAGGTTCAAAAAAGCAGTGAGAAATTCTCTGTCCAAATTATATTCCCAAGCTATAATTAGTGTTTTCCATCCTGTTACAAACAAGCACAGCACTAGCTGGAATTTTAGTTGAAACACATTTCCTGAAGAACTTCTCTGTCCCTCTGGTAGTTTTAGGTTTTTCTGGATGCTGCCAGCTGTTCACTGACGGTCTCAGTGCTGGAAATGTTACACCATAACTTGTTACTCTATGCAATACTTTGCAAATACACAGCTTGAAGACATTCAGTGGTGTTTCTTGAAGGTCAGGATTGAGTTGGCAAATCAGACAGTGCTGTGGGACCGCAGTAGGACTGGCTGAGATTGGCTTTGCCACGTAACAATGAGATTTTAACGAATTGACATCTGGGAGTCAGCACTGCCCGAGCTCTGAGCTGCGTCTCGAATTACGGGGGGGTCCATCACAACTTCTGCTATGTTATATTCAGTTCTCTTACGTTCGGAAACTTCCGACAAGGACAGGAGCAGGTGACGGAGCTGCTGTGTTTGTTCAGGGCAGCAGAAATGCTGCGCTGCCCTCCGCCGCTTTACTCCGGGGTGCAACGCCGCGGCGGGGGTGGCCGGGGCGAGGTGGCCCCGAGTGACAGCGGCGTGCTCAGGCCAACACTGACCTCCAGTGGAAAGCCCTGGGAAGCCGCTCCCGGCTCCCGGGGGGGTGATGAGCGCGTACCGGCAGCATCCCGGCCTTTGAGGTCCTGCTCACGGCTGCGGGGGATCAGGACATCGGGGCGTTTTGGGATGCGGTCGGGATGCGACACAGTGAAGTTTGTTCGGGGAGGGTCGTTATGAAACACGGTGGGCTGGATACAACTTCGGGCTTAAAACACCGGCTGCTCACTCGGGGGAGGTTTCGAAGGGAAAGGGTTTCTCTGGCTGTACCTTCTTTTAGCCCTTTCCTAAGCCATCGCTGTGCACGGGATACAGGATTGGGCTGTGTTGGCTGTTCCTTGCAGCTCTTCTTTCTTGAGTGAAAATAGGGAAACGAGTTGAAGCACAGTGAGAATCTGCGCTATTGGTGGAAGGAGAGGGGCTGGTGATGGGGTCACTCCTCTGCAGCAGCCAGTCTCATTGGCAGCCTGACTTTGTGTTTGAAATGTGCTGCACGATGGTTGAATGGCAGAGCTGGGGGCTTACCTGGCTCTTAACAGCACCCAAAGTGCCAGGCAAAGCAGCAGAGCCTGAGCATTGGCAGCACAACACCTACAAGCTCTTGGGTGAGATCCGTGCAGTAATTTCACAGCCTTTGCACTGTGGTTGCCAAAGTGGTTACCCTGCAGCAGTTGGGTTTAGGAATGTGATGAATCAGCTGTGCTAGCCCAGCACCAACAAGCAGCTCTGGCTCGTGGCAGCTCAGGGTGTTGCATGGAGAAAAGGTGCACCTGAGCCTCTCACACACGTGCCTGGGGAAAGTTCATTCTCCATTTGCATCAACGCTGCTGAGCCAAAGGCAGCATGGTATGACCTCTGCAGAGAATGGGCTCGGTGGTCTCAGACATTTTGGGTGCTTTCCATCTGCACCAGAGTAATCTCATCTTGGTTTTAAAACTCTCCTCCTAATCAGGTGTTGGAAACCAAATAAAATCTGTAGACCCATTTTCAGGATGTTTCAAGTGATCTAATCTGCATGGAGCAAATGGACCTCAAAAAGCACAAAATAGTCCAAGTTCACTGATCACTCTGGGTCTTTGTTCAGAGCAGGCCATGGCTTTCAGAAGAGGAATTTGTTCACCTGTGCAGATCAGGCCAACCCAGGTTATAGCCTTTTCTGATGTTCTCTGATCAAAAGACAAGGGTCTGAGTAAAGCTAAGGGGACTCTGCTGTGCCTCATTATTTTCAGTTTCAGAAAGATGCTTATGTAGAGCTGTGACTCGCTCCTATCCAGAGGATGAGGATGAGGGCACCCCATCAAACACTCCTCTGTAACAGAGATGTGTTTACCCATGGGAAAAGAGAAGGCTGCCAAACCAATCTCGTCATTCATAGCCTTCACCCTCAAGAAATCACAAGTTTTGCCATCCCAATGACACAATTAGGAGGGAACATTTTCTTGCCAGGCCCCAAACGCATCCCAGCAGAGCTTTGTACTCCCTAGAGATGGCTAAACTGGCCACTTGGTCCCCTCAGGTCGCCATGGAAGCGATGGGAGTGGGGTGTGGCTCTGCCTCCTGCGCTGTGGGCAGCACCCACGAGGTGGCAGCCAGGTGACACCCAGGCCCTGTGGCCCACCCTCTGCTCTCCTGCCCGGACCCCACCAGCCGCCGGCCCTCTCCAAGCAGCATTTGCTCCTCCCTGGTTAATTATTGTTAGGTTTTCCACAGTGTTGGCTTAAGCACGTATCCATCCTCCCCCGGCTCGAAGCCCTTTCTTTCCAGGCTGTCTGCTGCTTGGATTCTCTCCGAGCTGATGCTCACCCTCTAAGTATAATTGCAATACAAAGTAGTTTCAGAATAGCGTGCAATAGTGGCTAATTATTTGGAACAATTATACATAACAAAGACAGAGCCAAGCAGCAAGAGGGCTTAATTGTCTGGCCAAGCATGAAATAGCACAGGATTATCGCTCACAGGGGGAGGGGAGGCAACAGAGGAGAATTGCCCCATAGAATAGGCAAGAATCCAGCCTGCTCTGGAGGACAAAGTTTATTGAAGAACTTGAAAATTCCCCGTTGAAGCATCTTCTGAGATGGCAGAGAAGACATGAAAAGGATAATGACCCAGAATATGGGCTTAAGGCACAAATCCCTCCACTGACAGACTCCAGGCCTACAGGCGCTTAAGAACATGCTTAAATTTTAAGCACATGAATAGTCCCCTTTGATGGCTCACGTGCTTAGAGTTAAGCTCAGGCATAAGTGTTTGTAGGATTGGAGCCCAGATTTTTATTGCAGCTAGGCTCTTCTCAGTAATGACAGGAAATAAGAGATGTAAAAAGTGCACAAGCTCCCAGGGCAGTGCCATGAAACCCTTTGCTCCATGTGAGTGACAAGCACCTGCTATGAGCCGCAGCAACATCCACACCTTCCCTCCCTG
This sequence comes from Anthoscopus minutus, assembly GCA_013399455.1. Classification (NCBI taxonomy): domain Eukaryota; kingdom Metazoa; phylum Chordata; class Aves; order Passeriformes; family Paridae; genus Anthoscopus; species Anthoscopus minutus. The sequence goes on from VWYI01020241.1 coordinate 466,592, forward strand.
CCATGGAGCTGGGGGAGAGAGCAACAGCTGTGCAGTGGTGAGAGCAGCATCTCCAAGTCATGAGTGGAGCCTGAGAGTCCACAGGTGTGAGTAAGAAGGTGTGGAGGTTGCAAAATGGAAAAAGATCACTAATAAAACCTAAAATGTGCTGCTGGAGTACAGCCTTGCTTGAGAGCATCAGAGAGCAACATGTTGGAGAGCTTCTGAGATGGTGTGGAAAATGAGGATAATTTTCAGTAAAAGTGATGAAAATATTTATAAAACAATCCTGCAGAATATGAGCAAATCCATGAAATAGCAGCTTCTTTCCAAATAATCCCTGCTTAGGCATGCGGCTGCTTTTTTTGCAGAATAAGGTTTCTCTTGTGTGAAATTTTTCCCTGCTCTTTCTCCATCACTGAAGGTTTTGTTTTATGCAAGGTTTCCCATTTTTACAAGACAGCTACCTGCTGGGCAGTAGCACTTGTCCCTCTGCTTGAACCTAGATCACTGTTTTTCAATTGTCTTTAGGGCTGGAAGGATTTGTTTTTGTTAGTGTGACAACAGCATTGTGCTGGTGACTGCAGATGTGCTGTAGTGGTGGTGGAAGAAGAAGTGAAAGGTGTGGGATATGGGTGCTGTGAGCTTCAGTGGGCTGACACAGGACCTATGGATGCCCCATGGCCCAGACCTACAACCATGCCTGAAGCTTTGGATGAGGGCAGCCACGCTGGCACAGCATGTGAGAGCAGTCCAGCCTGGGGACGTAGCTGTGGAGGAGATTTTTCCTTGGGGAAAAGTGAATGGACATGTAGATCTGCCCCACAGGAGGCCAGGCCCCCCTTGCCACTGTTGGCTGTACCCTGCACTCCCCTATCAGCCCCACGGGCTCCACAGGGGTGTGCTCCACAGGGTGGGAGCTGCTGGTGGAGGAGGCGGCCCCACCACTGCCTCTCTAAGTGCACCTGGGACCTCAGCTGTGGCTTGGGCATCAGCACCCATGGGTGCAGGCCTGCTGCTGGCAGCCACTGAGGGCATTTTATGATACATCCAGCCTCCTTATCCAGCCCTGTGTGCAACCTCCCTGCCTTCCCCAGGCATGGATCTGAGCTATGGAAACACCCACGTTGCCTTTTTCCAGTTCTTGCCCATACAGGGCATGGAAGGGGGGACTGGGCAGCTGACATCACCTCTGGGGAAGGGTCAGGCAGTTGGTGTGGGCTGGGATGTCCCTCGAGCTCTCAGGATCTTCCCAAACCATCCTGATGCCTCAGTGCATGGCCAGCCTGCCACGACGTGCCTGTGCAGCAGCTCTGAGCAGCGGGGCACGGGTGGAGGATTTTCTCTGAAGCCAGAGGTTAATTATGCTTTATTGGATAATTTCCAGCTGCCAGCGCTGGCAATAAAAAGGATTTCCTCTAGATGGCACGCTTATCTCTGCACTGGGAGGGAAGCCCACCAGCCTGCATCCCCTGCAGGACCCCTGTATTTTCTGTATTTTCAGGGAACGGATAACTTATGTCCTTTTATATCACAATTTGAATGCTCAATAGCTAGGCTATACAAAAGTCTGGAAAATGGTAATGAGAAAAAGCATTTAATATTGAGCACTGTTGGGATGCAGTAGGCTGAGTGATGCTAAATACTCATCTTGAAGAAATCATAGAAATTTCCAAGTAACATGAAGCCAGATGTGAAAATCAGCCTTTTCTTCATCAGCCCTCAGTGTTGCTTCTTCCAGTGTTGCTTCTTCCATTTTCCTCTTCCCAGCAAGAATAATCAGAGGCTTATCTCCAGTAAGTGAAAGAAGTGGGGATGTGTGTGTGTAGAGCCTCAACACCCCTAGAGTGTCTGGATTAATTTCATCAACAGCGCCTCCAGGTTTTCCCTCTCTTGCCCCTCTGCAGCTCAGGGTAGCAATTTCTCCCAGTGGTTTGAAGAAAGGAATAGAAGTTCACACCTGTCTGGAGCTGAGAGTGACCCTTCTGTCCAGATTCAGCCACAGTGTTAAAGTGGTGCAGTTTAGTAATTTTTCCACCTGACAGTCCTTCACTAACTAAGGGGAGAGGGTTAAGAGGTTTGGTTCTGCCCCTGCTTCTCTTCATGTGGGAGATACGTCACATCTCTTCCCATACTTTAGGTTGCAATTTTTTCCCTCTGTTTATTCAACTACTTCCCAAGATTGGAACAGGGAAAAGGAGCTCTGTGCTATATTTCTGTGCAATCTTACATAAGGTCAAGAGGCACAATATATTTATAAAGCTCTTTGGGAGGCAGCTCCATAGATACCATCAGCATGTACATGCAGGGCTGATTTTTCAGAAGGATGCAGCAGATGGACCGAGATCTGATCCTCAGCTGGAGATTGCTGGATACTTCCACAAAGACTCCTATCCCCAACCTTCTTCACGGAAAAAAACACAAACCATAAACAAAAACCACAAAACCCCCCCCCAAAAAACCCAACAATAAAACCCTCCAAAAAACAAAACATTTTTATACTGATCAAGCTATATTCCAGTAATTTTCCACCTTCTCTGTCATTTCCTCCTTTGAAGGCCCTTTCTGTATTGCTTCTGGCACTCAAGTTGAAGGTCCTCAACTGGCACTTCTGGAAGAAGTGGATTTTTGTGATCTTAGTGGGTGAGGTGGGCAAGAGCTGCTGAACAGCTGAATGCAGAAAACTCAGCATCGGTGATTTCCTGGACAAGTTTGTCATGATCAGATGTTAGCATGGAAAACCTGGACTCAGAAACCTCATCATGAGTTTCTAAATCCTTGTGGATCTGGCCTTTTATTTAGGTTCTTGCATTGGTGCACCCACTTTTGGAAAATCTGATTCCCTCCCACATATATCTCTCACCTCCCAAAAAAACCCTAAAAATCCTTCCTTCTATTTTCAGGGGATTTTGGGAAGAATGAAGTGATTTAGCAGGTTTGTTTTCACAGGGATATTTTTCCTGGTGTGGTAGGCACAGTTACCAAGCTGTTCTATACACATTGCCATGTGCCAGAGCATAATTGCCTTCCACATGCATCGGCCTTTGGCTAATGTGTTTTTTATGGCAACCAGGAGAGCTGGCTTTGGTGAGTCTCAAACTGCTCAAACACTCAAAAGTGCACCTGGTGGTTTATGGCTTGAAATCACTGTGTTCCTCTGAGTCATGTAAGTGTGTGTATCTCTTTTCATGTCAAATCACTGAAGAATGGTACGAAAAAAGGGCTTTTAGAGCAAGTCAGAGTTAATCAGTTGAGTGTTAAGCTGTGTATGAGCTTGCCTAGTGGGCTTCAAACCCACATGGAATGGGATCAGTTTTGAGGAGAGAGCAGGAGGCAAAGTTTTGGAACTGCAAGCCCAGAACTAAGGTCCTAAAGTCAGACCATAGCACTTAAAAAAACGTGTTTTTAACATGTTTCCCACTTGTCTGAGGAGCAGAAAAGACAGGGATAATTGTGCTCCAAAGTTTCATGGGGACTTAGCCCTGCACATAGGGTTCCTTGGAAAAGCCTTCATTGAAACCCAGGCCTTTTTTGGTGTGGATTTTGAGACACCTACGTTTGAAAAGTCAAGTCAACAAACCCGAGCTGTCCAACATCTGAACACTGCAGGGATGGATATTGGCACTTGGCTCTGGTGCTTTCCAATCTGGGAATTTCATCTATTTCTCACTATCTGTCACCACCATTCCCACTGACCTCCCTGTGCTGGGAGCTCATGGTGTGCCGGCTGCAAACTGATCTTTGCAAGCTGGGAGCTGGCAGTGCGGGGCTGGAAAAAGGGTTGAACTGCAGGGAGCACTGAAGGTCTGAGCCTTGGATATGGAAAGAAGAGAAATAATATCAAAGGAAATCACATAAGTGGAAAAAGAGCCCCCTGGGGCAGCCCAGGCAGCAGCAGGTCTGTCTTGTTCATGTTTTCAGAGAAGTTAGAGGTCAGCCAAGCTTGATAACGAGGTAATAAAGAAAAATCCATCACTGAGCCTTGGGGGACTTGTAGATGCCGTTGTCATCAGAATAAACGAATTTAGATGCTGCTCGGCAGAAGCAACAAGAACGATTATGCATCACAAACTCAACAGATCATCTGGAAGGGTCTGGGAGCAACACTGGCTGGGCTGGAGCTGAACTTCCCACCATTCCCAAGGGCTTCACTTCCCGGAGCTTTCCACCCGCTAAACCCCGGGGCCGGGAGATGTTCGGGGCAGGAGCAGCTCCCTTAGGCGTGGGCATGACCGGTGCCAGGGCAAGAGCAGAGATCGCACCCTGCGGGGCTCCGGGCTTCGTGTTCTGCCCTCCGGCTACAACCCCCAGTAAATAAGGGTCTGGGCGGACGGTCAGGGCAAGAGATTTTCCCTGTGGGAAAACCCCCAAAGGTCCTGGTCCCTGTGGTCAGTTTTGCAGCTTTCAGAAGCTCCGACCAGGGAGGAAGCACTGAGACACCCGAGGGGAAAACCTCGGTCGTGGCCATCCACCTGCTGAAGCTGTCAGCAGGGCATCAAACACCGACCCCACACGCCTGGATCAAACACCTCATTGAGACAGGCGGGGAAGACAGTGAAGATCAATTTAAAGGAGAAAAAAAAAATCATAATGATCGCTTGGTGGCCTTTATTTTTTTTCCCCCCTACTTTTGAGACTTTTTGGAGACTCTCTCCACTCCAGCAGCACTCATCCCCACGCACGTTTGATTCCGCAGTTTAACGTAAATGTAAAGCAGAGTTGGGTTCAAGCGGGAAGCAAGGCTGTCTGTAAGGAAATACTGCAGAGAGGAGAGCAGAAAAATTAAAAATCTGCCCAAGGAAAAATGCTTCCCTCCCAGCCTAGCATGCCTGGGCTCAGCGGGGCGATGACAAAGCAATCTTTTCTGGTAGATCAATAGGGTTTTTCTTTCGGGAGACCACATCATTTCTTACCCCGGCGCACATTAAAACGCGCCCGTCGCTCCGTGTGTGGATGCACGGCCGGGAGTGTGTGTGTGAGCTTGTGTGAGCGTGTGTGTGTGTGCACCGTGTCTGGGATCCGACCATCTGGTTTGTTTCAGCCTAGGGTTTCCCTTTCCTAAATCATCTCGGGACGGGTGTAGTTTAGGTACTTTTTCTCGTTTTGATTTGTTTCTGCAGCCAATCTTGCGTGGGAAAGCTGAGGCTGAGACCGACTCGGCGAACAGAAGCCGTTCGGAGACGGGAGAGAGCGGGATTCATTCACTCTCGTTCCACTCTGGTTCATCCCCGATTTAAACGGGGGATCATATTGTGCCTTGAAACAGGCAGAAATCGTGTCGGTGCTGGGTGACTGGGACGCGCTGTTTCTCGAGCTGCGGAGCTCTAGGTGTGCGATGCTGAGCGGGAGAGCCCGGTCCAGGCGGGAGCAGGACAAGGCACCGGCCGCATCCCATCAACAGCGCCTCGGATCAACTCGCCTCGCCTCCCCCGTACATTTTCGACTTTATCGGGGTCCCCATGACCATGAGTATAGCAGCAAGCGGCTCCACGCGAGTTCCCCGTTGTCGGGGGCTTCCCCTGAGGTCTGCCCACCTCTCCGGACAGGGGGAGAGCCGGCAGCCGGGGCAGGGCAGGGGTGGGCAGGCAGCAGACACCCACATCTGTTTCACCTCGAGCAGCGCGGGACCAGCCTCCGCACAGAGCGATCGGGAGGCAGCCGCTGGGGCGTGGGGGGCGGCCGAGCATCTTCTCCCCCGGAGCATCCCCCAGAGCATCCCCCGGGCGGTGTCCTCTGCCCCCGGCCGTTCGCTGCGCGTCATTTTGCTGCCCCCCCGCCCTCCCCTTCGCCGCCCTGCAGAGGCACAAGGCGCAGCTCCCGGCGGTTCCTCGCTGCCATGAAATGCACCAAGTGGAAATTCAATCGCCCCGTTGTGTGTGTGGTCGAAATCTCTGGCAGCTGCTTCGGAATTTTTTATGACACTTTCGTTTATGTAGGGGAGGCATGACTATTATTTTACTTAATAAAAATGGAAAGCGGCTCGGGTCTTTTCCCTCTCCGCTCTCTTCCATTTGTTCTTCCCACCGCCTTTCCATCGGGCTGATGAACGGAGAGTCTGAAAAATGTTGGTAGGGAAAATGCGGCATCTCCGAGGCATTTCTCCGTGTTAGACAATTATATACACATGTATATATGAAAAAAGTACATATCGGGAAAAGAAAGAAAATAAATATAGGTATAGTTGAATATATATACACGCAAGCATATGAGAGGGAGATATATGCGTATGTGTTGCAAACAGAGGTTAGGAGCATTGAAGAAGTATAAAAGTGAAAGCTAAGGAAAGCTCTCCCGGAGCTGACATGCGCCCGCAGGACAGACTTCCCACCTTCCCAAGAAACGCTCCGCACAGTTTTCCCCTCCACTTTTCCCCTCCGATCGAGAAATTCTCCCCGATGTCCGCGCTGGCGGCGAGGAAGGAGGATGCGACACTCTGCGCAGAGGCTCCGGCTCTGAAATCGCTGCCTCCACTGGAGCTGTGCGGACGGCGACGTCCGCTTCTGCCCTCTCCTCGGGGTCCCCCCGAATTCGCCGAGCCTGTGCACCGAGTCGTTAGGGCTTGAGTAATTGTGACCGACATTTGGAAGCGGGGCCGCGCAGCTGTTTGGCCCGGCTCCCCGGTATTAGTGCTGGAGATTTTATCACCAAATGCTCACACCTGTTAACGGCAGAGACTGGCAATTCATCACCGCGGATTCTCACACTGCTGATCGTGGCCCTGGCGGGTGGACATCTCCTCGTGGTACCCCCCTGGAGGAACCCATCCCCTTCCTCCCTCCCCATGCATCCTCCCACGGGAAAGCAGATACGTGTTTGCAGAGCCTCCAAGGGAAAAAACCAAACCAAACCAAACCCTAATAGTGAGAGCGTGGTCCAAAGTGTTCGCGATAGAGACAGGGACAACCTGCTGTCACAGCCACCTACGGGACATGGGCTGGGCAGCTTCCGCCGTGGATGTGTTCCCCGGACTGCGCCAGGACAGCTGCAAGGGGGCCCGCGGAGCTCTGCCACCCGCGGGGACACTGCGGCGGCTCCCGGGGACCTTGTGTGCCTCTTTTTAGAAGAAAATTCTCCCGCTTCGCCTGCAGCCCGCGACAATGCGGGCGTCTGCTGCCCACCACCTCCTCCTGCCAGCCGTTAGGGAAGCGGAGGCAGGAGAGCGGCGGACAGGAGATCCCGAGGCCGCAGGCTATTCCCCTTCCCGAAGGGTTCCTGAGGCCTGACCGGGCTGTGGCCGCCTCGGAAAGTGGTACCCGGCCGGGCCAGCCGCGTCGGGCGGAGATGCAGGACTCGGGTGCGGTGCCAGCATCCCGCGGACACGCACAGCCTTTGCTTTGGTTATCTCTCGCGAGGGGAGAGGCTCGGCCCTCCGGCCCGCACCTGCCGGGCGCGGCATCCCTTCCGTGGCTGCCCTCGGAGGAGGTGAGTTTCCAGGCAGGGTGCTCCGGCCTCGGTGACGTGTCGGTGACGTAAGCGCGTGGAGAAGGGGAGCGGGGATCCCCAAATTCACACGACCCCTCAAGGGGGCCGAGGGCTCGGTCCTGTTGGAGTGAGGGTCCCTGTCGGCGAGGTGCGGGAGGTCTGCAGCTCATCCCCAGCTTCGGGGACGGGCAGGCTTCGACGGGAGAACGGACCCTCCGAGGACCCCAGGGCCGAGGAAAGCGACCGTCGCATCGCGCAGGAATGGGGTCTGAGCCTCCAGCAGCGCGGGGCGCTTGGGGCGGGGAGGGGCTTTATCCAGCGTCGATCGCCCCCCTCCTACAGCAGCCGGCTCCAGACGGAGCCGGGGGCATCCGAGCGCTGGGGGAGCGGGCAGCACCTTTCCTCGAAAGCATCTCGGGAGGGGGACACGCTCCCCGGAGACCGGGCCGGGCCGGGCAGTCCCTCATGGTGCCCCGTGGGGGCTGCCGCGGGCGCCACGTGATGCCGGGGCGGCCGTATAAAGGCCTGGGGAGCGCTGGCAGCAGGCGCAGTGTGGGAGCGTTTCCACCGGGTCCCAGCTCGGGAGGGGTGGGGAGGGGGGAGCCGCCTTCCCCACTTCTGCCCTCCCCCCTCCCTCTTCCCCTGCCCC